>CAIIXF020000012.1:32887817-32918000 GCA_903813345.2 Owenia fusiformis
ACATTTGACCTTTAGTTGACCTCCAGTGACCTTCGAAAGGTCAGAATTGTTGATTTTTCAAATCGAGTTTTTGGATTCAAATTTAGGGTTAGCCTAAGCATAAAAGACCTACTGAGTTCAAAAACAGTAATAATTTCAAGGTCACGGGTCACGGTTATCAAATTAGGTCAAAGGTCAAAATCTAGGTCAAATCTAATTTTTTTTAAGTTTCTCAACTTTGTCCTTATACTTCATTATTTCTTGCGATGAATTAAACTAAAACTACATTTTAGTATTTCCTACAAATTATTCACTAGATGTCAGCATTAAATTTTTACCGCTTTTGAGATATTTGACGTCAAAAAACGGTCGAAAAATGTCATTTTTCAACTTGCTTCAATCTGACCAATTATTTTTTTTAAAATCATCTACAAGTTCCCATGAGTCCAAAGCTGACCTCAGATTTGAGCTTTGACCTTTAGTTGACCTTCAATGACCTTCGAAAGGTAAGAAAAGTTGATTTTTCAAATTGAGTCTTTGGATTCAAATTTAGGTCAGCCTTATTACAAAAGACCTACTGAGGTCTAAAAAAGTAAAACTTTTCAAGGTCAAAGGTCAAGATCATGAAATTAGGTCACAAACTGTGCTATCTAAGTTTTGCAAAGTTCGAGACTACAAACCAATATTTTTAATCCGAAGTTGAAATATACACATTCCTCTAAGGGTTCTACACATATTAGCAATTGACTATCTAATAGAATTTTGTCCAAGTTTGAGATATAAGAGTTCAAAAGTTGAAAAAAGGTCAATTTCGAAATTTTTCAAGGTCAAATTTAAACTTGCTTCAAATTGACAAAATCTTTTTTTTGAAAATCATCTACAAGTTCTCAGGAGTTCTCATCTGACCTCAGATTTGATATTAGTCCTTTAGTTGACCTTCAAATTGTCAAAAATGCCTAAGAGGGCCTCCGTGAGATTGCTTGCAATCTTCCAAAGTCTAGTTTATGTGTAAAGGCCAGTTGAGCCCAAGTTTTATAGTTAAAACATCAAAGTTTTGATTTGATATTATTTTAAAGGTATATTCTGAATTATAAGTTATTGATTTAGATTTAGATGTACAAATTACGATTAGGTTAGGATAAGAAATTAAGTTTAGAGTCATTACAAAAGTTAGAACAAAGAAACAAAGAAGTCAAAATGAACACAAATAAATATACTTCACCTGGAAATCTACAAGGAGAGAACAACACAAGATAACAGTGGTACACACAACTTTACCCCCATACTGTATCCTGTATTATTCCATAATAACATGTTTTCTCCGAGAAAATAACACGGAATAAAATTAATATTCCAAAAATCCCGTATCAGATCCCGTATCAGCCAAAATCCCGTATCAGATCCCGTATCAGAACTATCAAAAAAAAATTCATGAGACTTAATAGTGTGTCATTATGGTGTATTGTGATCCATATTAGTATTATAAATTATTTCTATAATGAAATTTGTTAATAAAAGTTGAAAATGTCATTCGATAGATTAGATTGTATCATTTAATGCCACCATCATTGGTGACGACATAAAAAAACAAGTTTCAGAAAAATATTATGGAATAAATAGGTTATTGATGGTCGTGATGGAATATGAATTTTTCCTCGAGAAAATATGATATTGGCCTCGGAAAATATCATATTTACACTCGGGCTGTCGCCCTCGGTCAATATGATATTTTCCTTGGTATTCATGGTGGTATTCATTTTAAACGCTTTTTTGACATGAAGTTCGGTTTCTCGTCCCAAGACAACCCATCACTATTTTAAAGAAATACGTATGAAATACAAATAAACAGCCCTCCAAACATTACGATCGTTACTCCTTTCCAAGTAGTGTCAAATGAACGACCCTCAAAACATTATGATCGTTGCTTCTCGCCTAATAATGTCAAAGGAACAGCCCTCCAAGCATGATCGCTGTAATTTTCCTAGTAATGTCAAAAGAACAGCCCTCCAAGCATGATCGCTGTAATTTTCCTAGTAATGCCAAATGAACAACCCTCCAAACATTATGCTCATTCCTCATCGTCCGTTAATGTCAAATAAAAAGCCCATCAAACATTATGTTCATTGCTCTTCGCCTAGTAATTCCAAATGAACAGCCCTCCGGACATGATTATTATTCCTCTCTTAGTATTGTCAAATGAAGATGGTTGCTTCTCACTTAGTACTTTCAAATGAACAGGCCTCCGAATATTATGATCTTATTTGTTATTTCACCTTCTAGTAGTGTTGAATGAACAGCCCTTTTGCATTGTAATCTGTATCTGTTGCATGCTCCTATAGGTTATTTACTGGGAGGCATTGAATATGGGTTTTATTCCGAGGGACTATATGATATTGACCGATGGGTAATATGATATTGACCGAGGGATCGCAGCGACTGAGTGTCAATATCTTATAGCCCAAGGTCAATATCATATTTTCCGAGGAATAAAACCCATATTCAGTCCCGACCAGAAATAACCTTTTTATTCCATAATACTACTGTTTTCCCAGGGAAATATGAAGGAATAAAAATCGTATTGAATCGTATTACATGAAAAATCGTATTGTCCCCGGGAAAAAATCGTATTGGAGCGTATTACATGAAAAAATCGTATTGTCCCCGGGAATATAATCGTATTGGAACGTATTAACCTATTTTCGGTTTCCCAATTATTTTTGACCTTGGCTAATTGATAAAAGCATTATCATGATGTAACATTTTAGAGGAATGAATTATGGAATAAATAGGTTATTTCTGGTCGGGATTGAATATGGGTTTTATTCCTCGGAAAATATGATATTGACCTTGGAAAATATGATATTGACACTCGGTCGCTGCGCTCCCTCGGTTAATATCCAATACCCTTCGGTCAATATCATATTGTCCCTCGGAATAAAACCCATATTCAATCCCTCCCAGTAAATAACCTATATTTATACCATAATACACCCCTCTAAAATGCTACATTTGCATAATGCAGATAACCGACAAAAAATAACCGGGAAACAGAAAATAGGTTAATATGCTCCAATACGATTTTTCCCGGGGGCAATACAATTTTTTCATGTAATACGCTCCAATACGATTTTTCCCGGGGACGATACGATTTTTTCATGTAATACGATTCAATACGATTTTTATTCCTTCATATTTCCCCGGGAAAACAGTAGTATTATGGAATAGTATCGACCATGCACGTGTGTATTAGCCATTTTGTGTATTAGCCACCTTCAATCACTCGTATAGGCTCGTATATTAACCATTTCGATTACATACTGTGCATTGACCTACTCGTATATTGGCCATCTAAATGCGAGTAGAAATAATCTTGATTTACGTAATTAAAAATTCAATATGATATCAAATTTGAAATCTACTTGTAAAATGCATCAAGAAATGTTGTTTTAAAAAGTGTTAATCAATTTTGAAGATGTTACTTCTAGGTCGGGGAGATTCTGCATAGACCCCATGTTTATAAATATTCACAAAAAGGGAAATATCTTTTCTTTTATAGGATAGTTAATATTTCCTTTTGGTGACTGGACATATTTTGATTTGTATAACTAGCAGGGTGACATGAAAATTGAACCAATAAAACTGATGAATATTCAAGTTAAAGGGAATTTTCTAATACTCTCCCATGTCAATGTCATCTGCCCAGAATTAGCCACCTGGTGGTGAGACTAGTAACTACCTACTCGCATCTGGGTTATTGACCACGTACATTGATCACCTCGTTTGCTGATCACATCGTATATCGATCACCCCGTATATTGATCATTTCGATTACGTACATTGACCTCCTCGCGTATTGGCCATCTTTTGAAATGATCACGTACTTGATCACCTCGTATACTGATCACATCGTATACTATATCGATCACATCGTATGTTGATATACATATGGGCCGTAGAATGCTCTCTAAAAGTTATAATCTAAAGTAGAAATAATTCCAACATATATTCATGTTAATTTCAATAAACTATTTTTAAAGTATGGCCATTGTAATTGATCAACACATATATTACTGTAAACGCTTAAATAACAATAAGTTAATGGCATAATAAATAATGAACCGTGTGGATGTTTTAAATGACGTGTATCTTGCATTTGGGCGGAACATTTGTCTACAGATTTCAGTGACAACAAAATAAAAAGGTTCATTTCAGCATATAAAATTAAAATTATAAAGATATTTAATATTACGATTTCGGTTGGTATCATTTAATCAACGAGTCGACATCAATGTCAACACAAGAGATTTTGAGAACGATATTGATTTCAATGGATGAATTAAGAGTAATTGTAATGTGATATCGGATTGTTCTAATGAGTACATACATTTTTGACATGTTGAAGACATATACCATTTCGATGTTTTTGGTTTTTTAGAGTGTCGTATACAACAACAGTACCATGACAATACCGCACTTATACCACACCACAGCGCTCTTGCACAATGCCAGTGCAGCTCTTGTATCATACACAAGTTCCGCTCTTGAAATCCCTCAATACTGACAAATGGAACGCCCCTTGGAACACTAAATCAAGCAAATGCGTCAAGCCACGTAAGCATTTAGTGGCATAACTGCGCATTTTATCAACATATCTGAACTGTATAGTGCAAAAGTTCCAGAGGGACCGAAAGATTGGAAGATGTTTATTACTTTTATAGTAATGCTATTTGTTGCACAAGCTATCGTAGCTGATAGCAAATTATTGAGTAAGTTGTACCTGTTTGTATGATTTTCCTTTATCGTTTATAATTGTTGAACATAATTCGATTGAATCTTTTTTTTCTTTTTTTTTCTTTTTTTTTTTATTTCAGTTTATCAAGTACAGTTATACAATATTTTTACATACATATAGTACACAATAATTTCACATGACTTTTCTTATATATAGCTCTTGTTCTAATAAGTATTCTAAATTTGGATGTTGACCATATTTATACTTGCTAATACAGTTTTTTGTTATTAATACAATATTATTTACATAATTCTCAATATATTTTTTCTTATTTGTATATTTAAGCAAAATTTCCATTTCTGTTAATTTTATAGAGCATCCAAATTTTGCATTTATTTTGTTCATTATTTCTTTCCATATATGTTTTACCTTTTTACAAGAGATGAAGAAATGAGCATATGAGTCTTCTTCATTTCTGCAAAATTTACAATTGTTTGAGTTTGTCCCTTCAATTTTCCATTTAAATAGATGAATATTTGTGGGATATACCCTATGCAATATTTTGTACTGTAAGCTCTTTAATCTCGGTTCAGTAATATTTTGAATCATTTTCCAAATATCAGACCAATTAATATTTTGATATTCATTATTCCATCGTTGACAAGCTCCTGGTATGATATTTTCTTTTTTAATAATTAATTGTTTATAATCTTTCGACTTTGATATTTTTATAATGATATTATTGTACAATCTTTTATTCTGACCAAGTGCAATTGTCTTGTTTTTCAATGCATTTTGAATGACAAAATATTCAAGCGTGATAGCTGCATTGTTAGGCATCATTTGTTTGAAGATATTTATATTCTTTAGTTTCTGTTGATTGTCCAGTACATCATTTACCAAATTGATACCTGCATTTTTCCAATTTTTAAAAAATATAACTTTTCCCTTGTAAGTTATGTTTAGATTGTTCCAAATATAGCTATTATCAAATATGACATCATCACATGTTTTATATTTGAACCAAGTTTTCAAAAGGAATTCATAGAAGATGGTTGTATTCCCCCAAATAATTCGAGGTTTTATAAATTTTAAGTCTGAATTGAAATGAAAAATACTGAAATCAAATCCAATCTTTGATAACATCATTTTACTCATGTTTTTCCAATTTGAGTTTTCATCCTCAATAAAACGCCTGACCCAGGACATAATAAGTGCCTTTTGATTAACAAATATATCAACCATGTTGATTCCACCTTTTAAGTAAGGCTGTCTCAACACTTTACGTTTTATTTTTTCTGAACCTTTACCAGATTAACTCCATATAAATTTGTGTATTTTTGAATTGACCTGTTTTAAATATTTGTCTGGACATTTAAAAACCATTAACATATGCAACAATTGTGATGCAATCAAATTTTTAACAACACAGACTTTACCAACCAGTGACAAGTTGCGTTTACTCCAATTTTTCATTAAACATTATCATTTTTTTCAGTCCAATTTGATTCTATTAAATTTGCTGGTTTGTGGTTTGAAAAGTATGTCCCCAGTATTTTTATTTTAGCATTTTCACCTACTTCCCAGCAGATTCCTAAATGCTTTTCAATAATATTTTTATTTCTTCCGATCCACATTGCTTTTGTTTTTTCCAAGTTAAGTCTGAGTCCCGATGTTAAGTAAAATTTGTTTGTATCATCTAAAGTATGCTCTAACGATTGCAAATCTTTAACAAAGATGGTTGTGTCATCTGCATAGCTTGTTAACTTAATTTCAGTATTACAGTTTTGAATTTTAATTCCTTTCACATTTTGATTTTGACGAATTTTGCAAGCAAAGATTTCTGTTGATAATATAAAAAGTAATGAACTTAGTGGACAACCTTGCCTCAAACCTTGATCTAAATTGAAAAATTTTGTGAATAATCCATTATTAGAGACTGTTGACTGTGTATTTTTTGTGAAAATTTCTATCCATCTTTGAAATTCAGGACCAAAATTGAATTTTTCAACAACTTTATAAACATACTTCTTAGAAATAGAATCAAACGCCCGTGAATAGTCAAGAGCGACCATAATACCTTCAATGTCATCATTATAAACGTAATTCATTATGTCATCTATCAATCTTAAGTTTAGATGTATACCCCTTTCCTTCAAATATGCATTCTGGTCACTTTCAACCAATTTTTTGATTACAGTCTGCAGTCTGTTGGCCAACACAGTTGCCCCTATTTTATAGTCACAACAAGTTAATGATATAGGCCTGAATGATTTTAAACGATTTCTTGGAATATTTTTGCCTTTAAGTATTAATACTATTATTCCTTTCCTTTGACTGCTAGAAAGTTGCCCTGTCTGAAACCCATAATTTAATGAATTAACTACTAAGCTTTTTACTTTCGTCCAAAACATTTTGTAGAAGGCAGATGTTAATCCATCAATCCCTGGACTACTGTCAGATTTCATTTGTTTAATAGCTTGTGCACATTCATGTTCATTTATCAAACCTTCACATTTTAATTTGTCATTATCATCTAAAGATGGCATTTCAAGGTCTATTGCAAAATCATCTAACGTATAAATAATATCCCCATTTTCCTTATACATTTCACTGTAATATTTAAACAGTTTTTCCATAACTTCACTCATAGAGCTTGTATATACCCCATCATCCTCTAACACTTCAATGGCTTTCATTTTTCCATGACTTTTCTCTAATGATAAGAAATAGTTTGTATTCAGTTCACCTCGTTCTACCCATTTAACTTTTGATCTTAATTGTGCCCCTTTAGCTTTCTTATTTGTCTGAATATCATATTTTACTTGTAACTGTTGAACTCTATTAATATTTTGCGCATTTTGTTCATTTACTAGTTTATCTTGTGCCAATTTTAGCTCTATTTCAATCTGTTTTAACACACATTTTTCTCTAGAAGCACGAGTTTTGCTAAATCTTATACTTGCATCTCTAATAACACATTTACATGTATCCCATAAAATTTGATCGTTGACTACATTTTTATATGAGTTAACAGTGTCATCAATTAGTTTGTTTATCATTGATACATATTCTTGGTTTTTTAAAATTTCATTGTTTAGCTTCCAAAATCCTGTACCTCTGTCCGAGTTTTGCTCTTTTATAGAGACTGTAGTACCCATATGATCAGTATTTGAACATGGTATAATATCAGATTCAATAATGTTGTTACTGAGACTGTTATTGACAAAAATGTAGTCAATTCTTCGTGCAATAAAGGGATTATTCCTTGACCAAGTGTAACTCTTTTTATCAGGGTTGGAAGATCTCCAGACATCTACAAGATCATTCACATTAACAAAATTATTAAATGCCTGGACTACATTTACATTGTGAACATTTCCAGATATAATGTCATTATCATTGTTAATAACACAATTCATGTCTCCCGCAACAATGCAATCATTATCAGAATATTTCCCATAGATTTCAAGTAATTTTCTAAAGAACATAATTTTTTCCCCATCCTTGTTTGGAGCATATATGTTAAAAAGTGTTACATTTCTACCAGAATATTTTATCTTTATTATTTGCACCCTACCATCACAATTTGCATCAACTCTTTCAATCACTTCTATATCAGCTTTTTTGTTAATCAATATAACCTGCCCTCTACTTTTGTCACCTATACCAGGAATTCCACAGATTTCACCTCCCCATTGAGTTCTCCATGAATCATGTACATTGGTATTAAAATGAGTTTCTTGTAAGAATATTAAGTCAAAATCATGTTGTTTTATCCAATTAAAAATGTTTTTACGTTTTCTAGTGTTTTTCAGGCCTCTAACATTGAGTGAGCATATTCTCATGGTATGTTATTTGGGGGGGGGGGTTATTTCTTCTTCTTGTGGTGGTATTTTTCCTTTTTTGTAGGCTTTTGTCCGCTGGGTGGTGTAAATTCTGGAACTCTTTTACGAGATTGTTTATTTGGTGTTTCAAGTTCGTGGAGGTTTTTGTTTTGTTTGGATGGTTGTTTTTCTTCAGGATTAGGGTCATTTTCTGGTTCATGAAAGGTATCATCGTCACTTTTGTCGCTTGTGTCTGTGTCATCATTTTCAGATGTGACTATTTGGTGTTGCACTGGTGGCAGCTGTGCTGAACATTGGTTTCTATCTTGATTCATTTTTGCTTCATGATTTAGTGAAGGCTTTGTTGTCTGTTCTTGTGTTTCTCCTCGCTTTGTTTCTGTTTTGGCTGTTTCTGTGTTATGAGCCCAATTGAAAAAAGCCTATGGAAAATCATCTCCAATTATCACCTAACTTACTATTGATAATTAGTTGAAAGTTAGGTGTAAAAATTCACATGCAAATGAGCTAATTATCAACTTAATTAACGCTTAATTTGCAACTTAATTAACGATTAACTACCATCAATATGCAAATGAGCTATTTACGTAAATTAGTTGAAAGTTAGTTGTAAGTTTGATGTAAGTTAATCTCTAATTATCACCTAACTTACTATTGATAATTAGTTGAAAGTTAGGTTTAAGTCAGATTTGTGACATCTCAAAAATGACTCGCTTCTTTTTTGCTTCCCTTCACTCGGAGATTTTTGCTTCATCTTGTACTATTTTGTGACGGAATATTCATCTTAATTAAGATCTTTCAGAACAGACAACACTGAACTTGAACTATTGAAATTTCACAGCAAGAGGAGGGAAAACCCCATGATTCAATTGATGACATAAGATTTCCTCCTTCGCATACCTCCTTTTGTCGAAAACGTACCCTCCATCTTGGTTTTTAAAGTTTTCAAATTGACCTAGATTTAAACCAATCAACGATCGACTCGCTAAACCAATCAGCGACGATGTCATCTCAATACAGATTTACATTATAAGCATATGTCATCTTTGAACCCTGGGGTTTCTCCCCCTCTTTTTTAATTCTATTTTGCAAATTTTTAAGATTCATGAAAAGCATGTGAAAACATCATCATTGCCATCAACAACTAAAATCAGAACACAAACATTAGACTATAATGTTACATAATAAGGACGTAACAGATATAATCAAAAATATGTTTTGAAATGTCTTTGATCTAACAATCATTATTTAGAAGAGCACATTTGGATTACTTGTGAAATATAGGTAACCCATGTTAGTACCTAAATTGCATTCTAGGATTAATATTATGTGATCTGATTTAAAAAGATTTTTAAATTCATAAACATTTCAGACAGAAGTGTGAATAAGATTTAACATACATTGTATTCATGTTCTACATACCCTTATAATAATGTTGACCAAATTTCATGGTAGTGTAACAACCCTGGCCTATATGTAACAGTGGAGTGATCAATAAAATGTTATTAAAGGAAGGAATACCTCTTGTGTTATGCCTAATTAATGAAAATACATAATAAGTAAGGTCAAGTTAAAATAATGTATTTTATTTCACATGATTATTATTATTATATTAAAAGGTGTTAGCAATAATTGTATTTATTAATGTAAACAAGTGGTTATCCTTTATGGATACCACCTGATAGTCCCTGATATATATGTCAAGTATCAAATGAATAAAAGTACAAAATAAGTCATCCTTTATGGATAAACTTATATGGAAATGAATGGATCCAAGTTGAAATGATATCCTTTATGGATTTACATAACATAATCAAGTAGTTATAATTCGTAATAGATGTACATAATTAGGTCAAGTAATTGTCATCACTAATGGATGAACACAAATGAATGAAGTAGTTGTCATCCTTAATGGATGAATGTAAAAGGGCTAAGTACATGTCATCCTTAATGGATGAACAAAAGTGGACTAGGATTAAGTGTTTCTCGTCCTTGAAGGATGATTGTAAAGTGACTAAGTAGTTATCATCCTTAATGGATGAATGTAAAAGGGTAAGTGCATGTCATTCTTAATGGATGAATGTAAAAGGACTAAGTGCATGTCATCCTTAATGGATGAATGTAAAAGGGGCTAAGTATTTGTCATCCTTAATATATGAACATAAGGTTACTAAGTACATGTTACTCCTAATGAATACGCATAAGTGGACTATGTACATGTCATCCCTAATGGATGATCATAAGTGGACTATGTACATGTCATCCTTAATGGATGACCTCTAATGAACGAACATAAATACATGTGAAATGAACGAAGTAAAATAATCACTAGTGATAATAACGGTTTTAAAATATGTGTGTTCTACAGTATCATATGATCATGTTGAACTAAATATGTACAGAAATTGTGATGTTTGACTTTGAGTAGAAACTAAACCATTTATATTGAAGTTTCTTAAAGTAAAAAGTTTTCTCAAAATGTGTCCAATAAGAAATTGTGGTAAAGGAGTGATATTAATTTTCCCAATAGATGTCCAGTAAAAATGGCCGAGAGAAATGTTGTAATAAATTATCCAAAAGATGGCCAGTAAAAATGACGGGGATTTGAAATTGTACCAAATATTTCCCTTGCTAAAGAGCTTATAGAACTGGTGGTAATTTGAAATGATACCAGAATTTACTCAATAGGTGGCTAATAAAAGCGGCGGGAGTTTGAAATGTTACAAAATTTCCCTTATAAAATGACTAACAAAAATGGCGGGAACTTGAAATGGTCCCAGATTTTACCCAGTAAATGGCTAACAAAAATGGCGGGAACTTGAAATAGTCCCAGATTTTACCCAGTAAATGGCTTACAAAAATGGCGGGAACTTGAAATGGTCCCAGATTTTACCCAGTAAATGGCTAACAAAAATGGCGGGAACTTGAAATAGTTCCAGATTTCCAAAGAATTATAAATGCCATAATAATGGAGTAACCATAAAACGTGGCTGATGAAAGTGGTCAATAACACCTTAGGAATATGACAAATTACCATCCCTGTTTACTCAATAACAGTTGTAAATGTTAGATGAACGTTTTCCCTTTCCAAAAATATGAGTAATTTTCCATCCCAAAACAGTGAATTTCCATGTCTAATGTGAAAGGATTTCCAACCAAAACATGAGGGTTTTATCTATAAAATGTACCCATAATGAAGAAATTTATCCACAAAAACACAACTCAACTCACTGCAAGGAATTTCTTCCCCAAAATTATAAGGTTTTTACCCATAAGCTTTTGAAATAATACGTCCATAAAACAGTAAAGATTTGTACCCTCAAACATGATTGACAAAGCAGGTAAAGTTTTCCCGCCAAAAAGGTGTAATTGCCCGCCAAAGGGTAGTATTTTCCCGCCAAAAACCATAATTACCCGCCAAAAGGCATAATTACCCGCCAGAAGGCATAATAAAACATAGGCTTGAAATATAACCTGGAAACCTCTCCATAAAATGGTTTATTTATAATGACTAAACATTGCCTAAACACCTGAACACTGCAGCCGAAAATGTATTCAAAGTTATAAATAACCTCCTATATAAGGTATACGAGTATAAATAGAAGGGGAAGTATACTTGCAACGTGGTATAATGAATTGAATAAAATACTGGGTTATAAAATTGTATGCAATTTGAAATGGTAGACTCCAAACGCTAGAAATTCCAATGATTTTCTAAATGAAATTCACATTACGTAGATGACCATAAATAAATGAAGTAACTATGAAGCCACCGAATGTATGAAAGAATGTAATTATTTAGGCCTACCCAAGTTTCAGCTGTTGAAGTTGAAGCCATGATGGGAGCACGTCCGTCCCTCAGCAAGTTGCAAATATACTACCTCGAACTATGTTCGCGGGCTCATGATCATGTGATCTTCAATCTCGAGTCTCACGAGATTTGAAACGAGATTTTAAACGAGACCGGAAGTATTTTAACCAAGGATTTAAAAAAAACATTAGCTTCTTCCGTAAGTAGAATATAAAGTAAAATATCGACCAGGTCCCTTTGCCATACTGGCGATACAATACAAATGTCGGGCCCCTGGTCGCTACATTACTCCCCTAAAAAATGAAGTCTGACCCAGACTTACCATATATAATATAAATATATGCATAATATTCAATGTTAAACAATATTCAATGTTCAATAATATTCATGTCAATGTTACAATGTTTCTTACCACAAGTAGAGTTTCAGCATATTGGCATCCATGATAATTAATAATCCTCAACACACTGAGGTTTTATTACAATTAGTAAATTCTGCATCTATTATAATTATCCTCAACACACTGAGGTTATTAGTAAAATCTGTATCCATAATACTATTGTTCCTCAACACACTGAGGTTTAAATAACAGTAGTGAAGTCTTGCAAGAAATAATAGCCCTGTAAATAAAGAATTTGCATAAATGTACATCTCAATTTGATACATGTCCTCTTCTGCGAATCTCTGGCGTCCGTTTGCCATCAATAGTAGGAACATCTCCAGCAGCAGCTCCTCCTCTTCTTTAGGCATCCGTTGCTCCATCACACAATCCTAGGAATCTGTTGATACAGTATATGGCTCCAATAGGTCTCTTCAGCTGCCAATCCACTTGCAATTGTCCAAGAATACATCATAATAGTCTATAGAAACAATGGAGTCAAAATTAATGGTACGGTAAAGGTGGTCAGTTGATCCTCTCTAAAGTGGGATTCCTCAAGGGTTTTCCATCTGAGCACAGTTCTATGAGTGACCTGCGGTCCCAAAGTGGCAAGGTCAAACAACTGTCTTGCTCCCATCATGCTCGAGGCTTTTCCATCTGAGCACAGTTCTATGAGTGACCTGCGGTCCCAAAGTGGCAAGGTCAAACAACTGTCTCGCTCCTATTTCCATCTGAGCATTCCTCTTGTGAGTGACCTACGGTCCCATATAGTAAGGTCAAACAACTGTCCGCTCCCATCACTGACATATCCAAGACCTTATGTCCTCTAACAACAGTAGAGAGTGATCTGTTCATCCTTAAGGCTTTTCCATCTGAGCATTCCTCTTGTGAGTGACCTACGGTCCCATATAGTAAGGTCAAACAACTGTCCGCTCCCATCACTGACCAGACCAGGACTATGTCCCATGTTAGTCCAATCTTGACCTAGAACCATCTGGATGTCTGCTTCAAGGGTTGGGAGAGTGTTTTTTGATATCATTCTCCCAATGTAACGGGATCGTTGTATCCATCATGACTGACTGTAGCCCCAAGTTAGCTACTCTTAAGGCTTAACAAGCATGGTGCTCCCGAAATTTGTAGAATGATTAAGGTGGGAATCAGCACCTAGGTGTAATCCGCACGGTCTCCTTTACCACCAATCTGCCTGCAGTTTGGCTGTAACTCCTTTCCAGTAGGCATTCCAAATGTGTCTCCCTCTAAAGTAAAAATTATTTTTGACACACAGTGTTCCCTAAAGTTCGAAGGACTTTGTTCCATCGGCTAAGTGTATAGCATTGTTTCCCTAGTGGGGTGTTTATGGACAGAGGTTCCGATCCTCTTAGCAGTTTCCTCAGATATGATGCTTATCTGGGAACCAGTGTCCACTAAAGCAGTATAAACAACCCATAATCAAATTCAGGTTATACACAAAGTCTGTGGTAAGTGCTTAAAGTGGGCCCCTCAAGTAGTTCCGCTGATTCTGGACCCTGCGCATCAGCACCTGTTAGTTTTCTGAATCAATAGCTGTAGGGCACTCTGGTATATAATGTACTCTTTTTTCCACAGAGAAAACAAACAACTATCCAAGAACCAGGGTGTCTCTTCTCACATTTTGCTTTAAAATGAGACTTGGATTTGCAGATAATACATTCTTTGTTATTATTTGACTTGTGTTGTGTTTTAAGAGACTCCTGTGGCTTGGACTCGGCAAGTGTATCTAGCCAATTCAACAGCTGCCTCATCACTGGTCCAACCATTTACTACGGACCACGAGACTAAACTGAGTTGAAAAGGCATTTAAACTATGAGTCCCATCGTAAGGACGCCATTTTGAAGGGTACTGGCACTTCACTTCTATGTGAACATCTGTTATTTTTCAGTATCTGAAGCTCGTCTGGTTGGATGAACAGATGGAGAGTATAAGGTCTATACAGTGACTGTGGACCATGCACCATCGCTATAGCTGTGAAATCAAGGGTAGACTTTTTCCTACTTGGCTACACAATTTTTCTCTCTTTGGCACCAGATTTCCTGACGGTATGTTCATTAGGGTACGAAGACATATCATAAGGTCTTGTAGTATCTGAAAAAAATCTAGTCCCATAATCAGCTGTTTCCTCATTGACTCTAGCAGAGCTCCTCGCAGTTGTGGTTTCCACTGCTGCACGCGGAGTTGCCTGAGACATAAATGAAGTCCATACTGGGTTATTGGAACCGAAAGATTGAACCACTGAAGGTCCATCAGTTCCCTCCTGATTTCCACCAATAGATTTCCCGTTAGTGTAGAGATGTTTGTGCATCTCGCCATCTCCCCACCTTCTAGAAATCTTGGGCGGTTATCAGGGTACCACTGAATGATAGGAAGGAAGAAGTGACTGGTGTCACAGGGGAAATACCAAATCTCCCTGTCAGCCCAGTCCTGGTTACTCCTGAAGCCATCGTCAAGTCACCTATACCATCGGGTTGTGGATCGTCATATGCTACAAAAATGGAGTTGGCCAATTCCATGTCTCCAGCATATTGGGTTGAATCCTCTGGTTGAGATGGTATGGTAAGGTCGACATCATGTTAGAATTATCTTGCGTTAACCAAATTTACACAAATTGGTTAAACATGCCTTAATACATGTTAATGTTACATTGAATGAGTCAGAGTATTATATATTATATTAACTACATTAAATATAAAAGGCTTGTCCCATCTGGTCGCAGCATCACAGCAAAGTCAACATCATGGCAAGTGTTACTCTAAGACAACTAATTATTTCAATGAACACTGAACACATAAACTGTTATCTCATATAAGTCAGAGTATTAACAATTAAATATAAATAACCGTGGACATGACTAAGTACGTTTAACAAAACGTTTGTTTATCCCACATCTGACACCAATTGTAACAACCCTGGCCTATATGTAACAGTGGAGTGATCAATAAAATGTTATTAAAGGAAGGAATACCTCTTGTGTTATGCCTAATTAATGAAAATACATAATAAGTAAGGTCAAGTTAAAATAATGTATTTTATTTCACATGATTATTATTATTATATTAAAAGGTGTTAGCAATAATTGTATTTATTAATGTAAACAAGTGGTTATCCTTTATGGATACCACCTGATAGTCCCTGATATATATGTCAAGTATCAAATGAATAAAAGTACAAAATAAGTCATCCTTTGTGGATAAACTTATATGGAAATGAATGGATCCAAGTTGAAATGATATCCTTTATGGATTTACATAACATAATCAAGTAGTTATAATTCGTAATAGATGTACATAATTAGGTCAAGTAATTGTCATCACTAATGGATGAACACAAATGAATGAAGTAGTTGTCATCCTTAATGGATGAATGTAAAAGGGCTAAGTACATGTCATCCTTAATGGATGAACAAAAGTGGACTAGGATTAAGTGTTTCTCGTCCTTGAAGGATGATTGTAAAGTGACTAAGTAGTTATCATCCTTAATGGATGAATGTAAAAGGGTAAGTGCATGTCATTCTTAATGGATGAATGTAAAAGGACTAAGTGCATGTCATCCTTAATGGATGAATGTAAAAGGGGCTAAGTATTTGTCATCCTTAATATATGAACATAAGGTTACTAAGTACATGTTACTCCTAATGAATACGCATAAGTGGACTATGTACATGTCATCCCTAATGGATGATCATAAGTGGACTATGTACATGTCATCCTTAATGGATGACCTCTAATGAACGAACATAAATACATGTGAAATGAACGAAGTAAAATAATCACTAGTGATAATAACGGTTTTAAAATATGTGTGTTCTACAGTATCATATGATCATGTTGAACTAAATATGTACAGAAATTGTGATGTTTGACTTTGAGTAGAAACTAAACCATTTATATTGAAGTTTCTTAAAGTAAAAAGTTTTCTCAAAATGTGTCCAATAAGAAATTGTGGTAAAGGAGTGATATTAATTTTCCCAATAGATGTCCAGTAAAAATGGCCGAGAGAAATGTTGTAATAAATTATCCAAAAGATGGCCAGTAAAAATGACGGGGATTTGAAATTGTACCAAATATTTCCCTTGCTAAAGAGCTTATAGAACTGGTGGTAATTTGAAATGATACCAGAATTTACTCAATAGGTGGCTAATAAAAGCGGCGGGAGTTTGAAATGTTACAAAATTTCCCTTATAAAATGACTAACAAAAATGGCGGGAACTTGAAATGGTCCCAGATTTTACCCAGTAAATGGCTAACAAAAATGGCGGGAACTTGAAATAGTCCCAGATTTTACCCAGTAAATGGCTTACAAAAATGGCGGGAACTTGAAATGGTCCCAGATTTTACCCAGTAAATGGCTAACAAAAATGGCGGGAACTTGAAATAGTTCCAGATTTCCAAAGAATTATAAATGCCATAATAATGGAGTAACCATAAAACGTGGCTGATGAAAGTGGTCAATAACACCTTAGGAATATGACAAATTACCATCCCTGTTTACTCAATAACAGTTGTAAATGTTAGATGAACGTTTTCCCTTTCCAAAAATATGAGTAATTTTCCATCCCAAAACAGTGAATTTCCATGTCTAATGTGAAAGGATTTCCAACCAAAACATGAGGGTTTTATCTATAAAATGTACCCATAATGAAGAAATTTATCCACAAAAACACAACTCAACTCACTGCAAGGAATTTCTTCCCCAAAATTATAAGGTTTTTACCCATAAGCTTTTGAAATAATACGTCCATAAAACAGTAAAGATTTGTACCCTCAAACATGATTGACAGAGCAGGTAAAGTTTTCCCGCCAAAAAGGTGTAATTGCCCGCCAAAGGGTAGTATTTTCCCGCCAAAAACCATAATTACCCGCCAAAAGGCATAATTACCCGCCAGAAGGCATAATAAAACATAGGCTTGAAATATAACCTGGAAACCTCTCCATAAAATGGTTTATTTATAATGACTAAACATTGCCTAAACACCTGAACACTGCAGCCGAAAATGTATTCAAAGTTATAAATAACCTCCTATATAAGGTATACGAGTATAAATAGAAGGGGAAGTATACTTGCAACGTGGTATAATGAATTGAATAAAATACTGGGTTATAAAATTGTATGCAATTTGAAATGGTAGACTCCAAACGCTAGAAATTCCAATGATTTTCTAAATGAAATTCACATTACGTAGATGACCATAAATAAATGAAGTAACTATGAAGCCACCGAATGTATGAAAGAATGTAATTATTTAGGCCTACCCAAGTTTCAGCTGTTGAAGTTGAAGCCATGATGGGAGCACGTCCGTCCCTCAGCAAGTTGCAAATATACTACCTCGAACTATGTTCGCGGGCTCATGATCATGTGATCTTCAATCTCGAGTCTCACGAGATTTGAAACGAGATTTTAAACGAGACCGGAAGTATTTTAACCAAGGATTTAAAAAAAACATTAGCTTCTTCCGTAAGTAGAATATAAAGTAAAATATCGACCAGGTCCCTTTGCCATACTGGCGATACAATACAAATGTCGGGCCCCTGGTCGCTACAGTAGTATACGCACCATTCACGTTGTAATTCTCAATTTTATGAGAGAAATATCTCTCACATGTTTTCTTTTTCCACCATCTTGAAATTAAATTTAGGGGGTTTGTATTTCTAAATCATGGGCCTAATTTACGACTAATTATCATTATAATCATCCTATATGTTAACTATCAACCAATTATCTACTTCAGACCAAAAACGTTTTAATTTACCACTTACTATCACCCTCAAACATTTCATATCTTAATTATCAACTAAAAATCATAAATCAGCATTATTGTAAGTTAATTTACGTTGAACTTGCTACTGATAATTAGGCCATAATTATCATTGATTTAATTAACGCTTAACTTTAATTCCAATTGCCTGCAGAATTGTTGATAATTAGTTGTAGATTAGTTGGTAATAAGTTGGTAATTAGTTTTATTTTTCAATTTGGAGGGCATTTGTAGATGAGATGTTCAGTGCTCCCGCATTGTCTACATCTGGGTTTGTTTTTAGGGCACTCTCTGCTCATGTGGGATAAGTCCTTACATCTTGCACAATTGATAGGTTGAGAGTTAATGTAGATTGTCACCTCATAATCAATAAGAGACTGTGTGTCAAACGGGTTGGATGTTGTATAGTTATTGTACCTGGGAAATATGACTCCAGTTTTGACATGCCCGTAGCAGAAACGATTACCAGAGTTGATGCGAATCCCATTGCTTTCCTTCATGGCATACTGGACAGGAGTAGTTATTGTGACACGTTCACTTATCCAATCTTGCTTTTCTATGTTCGAAATGTGCAAAGGTATTCCATGTATGGAGACACGTTCTGGTGGTTTAAGGGATTCCTCTGTGTAGTTCATGATCTGTACGAGTTGGCCATTGCAATTTATTTGACCGATAGAGACAATCTGGGCTTTGGCTTCCAAATCACGGCAATATATTATTGCGATGTTGCTTCCTCCCCATATAAGTTGAACTCCTGCAATTGGGTCGTTGGTTATCTCTCCCATTTCATCATATCTCAGTCTGGCAATTTCAAGTTCTTTCACTTTGCGTCTGCCAAAGTCCATTTTTAACCACAGGTTTACATTTGCGAAATCCATTGCACCTCAATATTGTTTGTGTTTGAGTGTGTAATATGTCACTGTGACTTTTCAATGTAGCACTAATACATGTACTGCACTGTTTATATCTACTATAAGGTACTACACATAAATCAATATTTATATGTACAATGTTTCAAAAATGTTCTCGCCCTAAATATGTGTCCTATGTTCGTTTTATTCCCAAAATTTTTTGATCCTTAGTTTTCTATTATGTTTATGTAATGCTTATCCAAATATTATATTTGTACTTTATCTAATTACTGAGTTATAGACAATTATAATCAGAGCTGTTTTAATGCATGTATTCCTTTGTGTAACCTTTGACCTGATTGATTCGATTGAATCTATTCCATATGGTTGAACGTTGTCTACATTCGTCTTAGAGTATTAAAACACTGCAGTGACACCTGAACATATGGTCAAACAAGGCATTGACATGACAAAATGTCACCATACTATAGTTGCTCAAATCATGAAATCTAAAGTCAGATTTGAACTTTTGCGAACTTTGAAAGAAGTTGAAAAAATAACTTTTGACCTTTGACTTTGAGAAGGTCATTGAAGGTCAAATCTCAAAACTAAAGTCAGGTTTGAGCTTCTGAGAACTTTGAAACAAGTTGAAAAAAGACCTTTCTACCTTTGGCTTTGAGAAGGTCATTGAAGGTCAAATCTCAAAACTAAAGTCAGGTTTGAGCTTCTGAGAACTTTGAAACAAGTTGAAAAAAGACTTTTCTACCTTTGACTTTGAGAAGGTCATTGAATGTCAAATCTCAAATCAAAAGTCAAGTTTAATTTGAGCTTCTGAGAACTTTTAAACAAGTTGAAAAATACATTTTGACCTTTGACTTTGAGAAGGTCATTGAAGGTCAAATCTCAAATTTAAAGTCAGGTTTGAGCTTCTAAGAACTTGTTGATGATTTCTTTTAAAGAATTGGTCAATGTGAAGCAAGTTGAAAAAAAATTGTAGTCAGTCTGAACAGTATTTGTTATTGGAAGATGCAAAAAATTGTTACAGACGCCAACCACCAACCGTCGACCGCCACCTGCCGTCACAAAAAAACAGAGACCATGACAACATGTCACTTCCGGTCGAATCTTAAAATGCAGTGAACAGTCGGTTTCATGAATATTGGAATTCCTCATTGCATTTGTTCTTCAACGTATTGTTGTGTCTTTAAAATGACCAAAGTATATCGTGGTCCTTTGGGTTTGATTGTGATAATGATTCCTTAACATTTGAGAGCTGGTTCATTTCTGGGACATAGGATCATTTGAAATTGGTCTAATAAATGTGCATGAGACCTTTGCACATTTGGGATTTGTTTCTCTAAAAAATGTTGTGATTTTGAATTTTTCCCTTCTCAACGTGTGTTTATACGCTTCAGATAAGATTCATCTTGAGCTGGGGTGCTATCTAAAGTATCAGATGAGGATTGAGACTATGTCTTTTTGAAACAATAAAGGAACATTTTTTTGAAAAATTACATTTCTCGTAATAATTGTTTCTAACTGATTTTGATTTCTTTGTTTCAGAGTGGACCAACATGCGTGGCAACAGTGGGGCTTGCCATCATGTTCTCCGTGAGGTTAACATTGCAGGGGAAGTATGGCTCCACTTTGGCAGACGGGGACAAAACTGGAACTATATAGACTCTATTTCTTACGTATGCCCGATCAATCTACTACAACAAAGACACATCAGTGCAATGGCGGACTTTGATATATTTGATTATGCCATAGAGTCTGATCTTCAATTCCGCCTACAGGCTGACGATAGTACTAACCCAAGTTTCTTGAAGGTTTCCAGTGTTGATTCTCCATGTTCGATGGACGTCATTGAAATGGGTTACGGAAGCGATCATACGAATTTGAGTTTTACGCCAAATACGTTTGATAGAATACGATGTGTGGGAAATAACGGTAATAAGTGTGGGCTGTTAAACAAGCCCCCAAGAGATGGCGACACCAGCCCAATCTTCATCTGGCAAGTTTGTTTCAAACCAACAAGTATACCCGATGGGGCATCTGCCTCTGGTGGTCAATGGGCCCGTAATAAATTCACTTGGGCTGGTACAAAATACGTTGTAAAAATAAAAATAGAAGACAGTTTTTAGAATTATCAACGTTGATGATCTTAGCAGCATTAAATAAAATACTAAATACCAAAACATTGTTTCACTTTTATATCATAAAACATCGAACAAGCTCTAGAAATAGCAAATCGTCCCTCGAAGTTCAATCACTCCCAGTAAATAACCTGCACATATTTAGCAATGATTAAAGGTTAAGTTAAACTTCAACTCCACTGATCTAGCTATTCGCGTCATTCAGTCATTAATACTCCGAAATTCGCTCAAATGAGTTATTTTTCACAAAGTACATTTTTCATATTTCATTAAAATTATGGGCATATAAGTTGACATGTTTTTGATATATCAGGTGGAAATTACAAAAGTATAATTTGTACATACTCAGATGCGAGTAGGTAATTACCAGTTTCGCCACCAGGTGGCTGATTTGGGGGAATTAACATGGCAGGGTATTACAAAATTCCTTTAAACTTGAATATTCATCAGTTTTAGTGGTTCACTTTTCATATTACCCGTATGTATGTGATAGTTATACGTACAAATCAAAATATGTCCAGTTAGAGAAAATATTATCTGCCCAACACAAGAAAAGATATTTCACTTTTTGTGGTTTTACAATATGGGGTCTATGGGGAATCTCCCCGACCTAGATCACATTTTCAAAGAAAAATAATATTTCATAGTTGATAAACTCTTTGTAAAACCACATTTCTAGATGTAATTTTACATGTAGATACCAAATATGACATCTAGTTTGACTGAATTGTGAAATTTTAATGATGTTAATCAAGATTATTTCTTCTCATATCTAGGATAATATCCTAGTTTGACACTATCTTGACGTATTAGAATAAGTTCAACAAATTTTGAAATTATGTCTTTAAAATTCTTCGAAAATAAATGATTTATAGTAAAATCGTAACATTGTCATTATGAAGTAGTTAATAAGACAAGCGTTTAAGTCCGTCCGTAAGCAGGCAATTAGATCCTTAACTCGCTTTCGAATGGTATACTGGAACCTGAAAATAAATTGCGTCATTTATTTTTATCTCTAAAAACTAACTTTAAAGGGCTCGTTTTTGTTTTTGACACGTGTGTTTGGGCAGGGGCGCTTTCTTGAATCTATAACCGTAATAAGTTCACTTGGGCAGGTACATCATAATATTTTGTGAAAATAAATATAGAAGATAATTACTAAAATAGTCTTAAAGGTATACTTACACTTATTGCCCTTAAAATGACCCATTACCTTACTCACTTCGAGAGCCATGTTAGATTTTGAAACTTATGGCTCTCAAACGGAGAAGTGAATAGTGACCTTTGAAATCGAATTAAGTAGATCAGCGGCTTACTTTTGGTCTCTAACTGTGTCTTACATCAGTATCATCAATCCGTGTAAGTATTGGAGCGCTGGAGTACTTCTTTTTCGATCAAGACTTGTAAATTGTTCATCGAGTGAAAGTTTATTAGACCTATTTCCAATATGGCGGTTTGCTAGGTGCGAGATACCCAACGAACAAAATGAATTTTGAAAATTAGTTAGGTTCGGACAGCCTCCGGAGATTTACGAAAATGTCCGAGCAGAAACCGCCATATTGGAATTTGGCAGTAGAACGATTCACTCGACTAACAATTACAAGTCTTGATCGAAAAAGAAGTACTCCAGCGCTCCAATACTTACACGGATTGATGATACTGATGTAAGACACAGTTAGAGACCAAAAGTAAGCCGCTGATCGACTTAATTCGATTTCAAAGGTCACAATCATTGAGCTGTCCAAATGCTCCGTGGGAAAGCTATTATATCAAAATCCAAATAGCTTTCGCAGGAAGTAACCATTACCCACATACTTTGATACATGTATCTTTTTCCAGGGATACCCCTTGATTCTGAAATTTTACCATCTTATGTTACTTTCCATAAAAAACAATGTGATAAGGTAGCAATGCTATATATTGTACATTCATTCATGCATACATATGAAACACCAGGGTGTGTATATTCATTTAGACGCTAGTAATACACCCAAATGATAGCCTAATCATTCCGTTATTTTTCATATTATATAGCAATGATATATATTCCAAATTACAATTGACATTTAATATTTCATTGCACTTTACTGTGACACAACATATTGAAAATTAATCAGAAAAAAATAACTGATATAATCCACGCGTTAAAATAGCGATATATAAGTGAAAATGCCATGTTAATTAATTGAAACAAGGGTGATTTAAAAGACCATTTTTTATTTTATATACA
Organism: Owenia fusiformis; assembly: GCA_903813345.2. Lineage (NCBI taxonomy): Eukaryota > Metazoa > Annelida > Polychaeta > Sabellida > Oweniidae > Owenia > Owenia fusiformis. The sequence goes on from CAIIXF020000012.1 coordinate 32,911,590, forward strand.
ATAATATAATCATGAAATAGATGTCATTATGGGGCATCACGAGTAATCAATTCCCAAATCAACATTATCTGCTCAATAGATGTCGTGGTATATCATTTTTAAATTGAAATTGCGATATCTTTTATTATATATATCTGGTATATATCTAATGATCAGTCAATCGCATTATATTGTCATTATATGCCATGTAAAAGGAGTGGTATCGATATGGAGAACTGAATTCAACAATGTTTTTCTCGTAAACCAATCATTAAAAACATTCAGTAAAAAAACACTGTATTTTATGTCATGTTGACTGATTGACAACAATTTAATGCGAAAATTATTTAGAAATATTTTATATAACTGTTTTTGTTAACATTTTTTGTTTTTCTCGTGCAATTGTTTTTGCTCCTTTCTACCAATTCTTGAGAATGAAATAAAATATCTTTCCGAACCTTGTTGGAACAAAATAGCATATACAACATGTTTTTAGACCTTTCAATATTATAGTTATACAGTACTGTACAAAGGAATTTTTGGTTGATTTTTAAAAAAGTATTCAAAAAATTAAAACAAAATCCCCCCAAAATAGATAAAAATCAAGATAAACCTTTTATTTCATTAACAAGATACTTTTTTTTAAATCAACCAAAATTTCCTTTGTACAATTACAATATTGAGAGACCTAAACATGTTGTGTTTATGTCGTTTTGTTCCAATGAGGTTCGGAAAGATGTTTCATTTTACTCTGGAAACATGATATCAAGAACAAAACAAGTGTTTGATGTGTTTTCTAAAACAATATAGATGAAATTATATATATATTTTTCCAATTATATTGTTACCATTCAAAAGATGACCAATTAAATTGACAATGTGTAAAATTTTCAGAATTTTCTGATGACTGGTTGAAGAGAAACGTGTGTTCAAAAAGTTCGCTATATCGATACCCATCTTTTGCATTGTATGTTATTGTAATTGTATGTAGTTTTAGTTTTTATTTTATCATGTTTATTTGCTTGACACTTACCCAAACGGGATTTTTAGTACAATAAAGCATTGAATAATATTAGTTGTATGGCATACACTGAAGTCGGCATAATCTACACTGCACCATTGGTCGAAGATATATGACAAAAATCCCGAAGATATATGTAATAGGTGTCCACGCTCTATAGGTTAATAAGCGAATTAAAGGATTATCTTTAATTGTGAATTCGGGACAAATAAAAGAGATATACATCAACACTCCCCTCCATAAGTTTGGCAACCTTTTTTCCCCATTGAACTACGTGTTAAAGCCTCTTTACGTTTGAATTTTTATTTATTTAACCGGCAATGAAATAACTTATAATATTGATGGTAACGTAACTTGACTTTATTTCAAATACCTCCAAATTTTCTCAATTTTTTCCTCTATTACAATAGGTCGAAAATTGATGATAAATTTGATGAATATTTGAAAATCGTCATTCCCATGTAATCCAATGGGAAATGGAGGGTTCGGGGCAAATCAGAAATCAGGATATCTTTTCAGTAAAAGATTCAGCAAAAAATGTTTTTATATAGAAATTGAATTGATAGCTTTTTAACACTAAGTGTTTGGTTTATTGGATGAATATTAAAGTTACAGCGCTTCTAAGTCATTTTTGAGAATAATTTTTCGCCTCCTGTGTTGTTTCAATGGGAAAGGTTTTTTGAAAAACAATTTTGACTTTAAAGCCCTATAACTTTGTTGAACCTGAAGAAACATATCAATTTTTTGTTAACTAAAGTTAGCAAATTCTATTGCCTGCCTAACTCATATTTTTGCAAGGACTCGGATGGATGGATATTCTGTCATATGACCTGTGGCAAACCTACCATTTCCCATTGGTTAACATTGGAATGTCGATTTTCAAAAATTCATCAAATTCATCATCAATTTTCGACCTATTGTAATTGAGGAAATAAATTGAGAAAATTTGGAGGTATTCGAAATAAAGTCAAGTTACGTTTCCATTAATATTATAAGTTATTTCATCGCCGGTTAAATAAATAAAAATTCAAACGTAAAGAGGCTTTAACACGTAGTTCAATGGGGAAAAAAGGTTGCCAAACTTATGGGGGGGGGGAGTGTACATGTAACTAACGATTATGGTTTATGCCAAGTATTGAGATCTCTATTGTAAATACTTAAATCTTTGTTGCATTCTGTGAAAGTAACTTTATATTTTAGAGGCTGGGAATGGTACACATCCCATACTACATGACTAGTGTATTGTATAAATATTTAACTGATGAAAGAAATATTGTGAGAAAAGTGAGAAGTTATTTAGACCCCCCTCCCTGGACTGATTAACTTAACACCCCCCCCCCTCCCCCCCGTTCCTGGACTAATCACAAAACGTGTTGCAGGGCATAATTTAGTATATCCGGGTAGTCATGAAGATTATGTTTTATAGATTTTACTTGCCCGTACACTCATATGTTTTAAGTTTATATTTATATATCATGAAAGAATTTGAGATCTATTCAAACATGTTTACAAAATTCACAACAAGGTTTATTTGTCGCAAAAATTCAGAATATATCAACAACACAAATACTTCTTTATCCTGGTCTATTTTCATAAAAGTTGTTTTCTTTAAAAATGAATAGATAAAACCACATCAAAAAGGCATCATTGTTTAATCCCTATTTCGAAAAATCACATGGTCACATATCAAAAGCTTCTTTAAGTTACTTCATTGCAAACTTCCACGGTCTTCCACATAAATACACGTTTATATTCAAACAGAAAACTGCTAATTGATGCTCGCTAATTACCTATAGTTTTAGTTATCTAAATTGGGAGGTTTTTCTCAGGAGCGCTAACGCCGCATGATTGGTTAATTGTACGCTTAATTAGCCCCTTTTGAAAGTCTCCTTTCGTGAAAAGGCCTAAAAATTAAAGGCGAGAATCTCTGGCGCCGTAGGTTGCCGCAAAGTCCAATCAAGCTCAAGTGAGAAATGTCGCCAAAATCCAGGTTGGAAAACTGAAGAGTATACATGGGTAAATCCCCCGCGGCTCTCGCATACTATGTTGCATACTTCATCGGTGATTTGACCAATCAGGTGTCACGCCGAAATTAAAGGTCCTATCTTAAACCACCATTCTCTTACACGTACATTTTGACATGGACTAAAACCAGCTAAGTTGTTTTCGTGATTTAAGTTAGTAATCTACACTGTCATCGCGTCACGCTGGATGCTTTTGAAAAGACGATTGTGAATGCTTACCTACTATATACTGCGATCTAACTCACATAAACTTAACTAGAAAACCAAAATACAGTAACGATAGGGTTGGGTAGACACTTATAGCTTTAGTTGGAGAAGTTTTAAACTATTGATCGACGAAGTGTTACTGAGGACGGATTGGGGCAAGTAACTGGACCAGCGAAGCCGAACATGTCGCTTGAACAACCCGAGCTTGCAGGCGATACCACGCCAGGTAGGTGGTTTAAATGGTTTCACGCCAAATTCCTTCATGCTCCAACGTCACTCTTTGCCACTAGTCAAGCATTTCTATCCGCTTCTATAGCTTTTACATTGTCCCTAATTTCACATTTCGTGCAGCCAAATACATATCACACGATGTCGCAATGCTCCATAAGTTTTTATTATTTCAATTTAGAAAACTTATTAAAATATTTGAAAGAAAAGAGTACAAATTAGTTCGTTCGAGATCGAGTACTGATAATATGGAGATTAAAGCTCAAGTAAATCCAGACTTCATTGCAATTGAATATTGCAAAGCGTTTGACTTCTTAACTCGGATATTAAGTAACACATGATACAAGGATGTCAGTTCAGAGGAACACTTTTCAAAACGACAAAATATGAGATCATGGATTTTAAAGAACGGCCATTGAATTCGCTCAATGTATACAGAGCCATGTAATAATATCTCTGATCGATATCTCAGAAACCTTACTCGTGTAAATCGTGTGTATACCTCTGTATGCAAGAGAATGCAATGTCAACAGGTGTCATAGATGCAAAACTAATATGATAACAGCACTACATATACAGGTCTTTAATGGTCCAGATGGTCGTATATGTGACGACAGGTTGTTACGGGTTTGCCGGAAGGATATCTCTTCTCGTAATAGGGACATTTTTCTCACTGATGACCCTTTGACTGAGTGAAAATACGTAACCATGACAATGTTGAATGATATACCAGTCTTAGTGCAAAAATATGTGATGCACAAAAAGATGAGCGGATTTGCAATATATGAAAAAAATGAACACGATATTCAACATTCATATGATATCGTATACAGTATGGGCGTCAGAGTATCATGATTCGTTTGCTAGTAACCACGACAACAAGGAGATCATATTTGTGGACTGTGTTAACGTATTACCACATCAACTGTGTATTACCACATCAACATTGGGATACATTCCAATACATTTAATTAGAACACCTGCGCCCCCCCCCCCCCTCCCTATTTTTACAACAAACAAATTACCTTAATATTTTGACCGCCTGAGTTATATCACGGGCATGTGAATTGATTAAAAATCTCAAAGTTGATTACAAAATAACATAGCTATTAAAAGGTGACAGCGATGGATGTTAAAATGAAAGATAAAATTTATGATTTATTGCATTCGTTTCAGGGTCGATTAATGTATTGGACTGTTAGATCGTACACAACTTTAAAACTTTCTTTGTGTCGAAAAATAAGTCTTGCACCAAACCCTTTTGTACCTCTCACATACGAACAATCAGAGGTCTACACAAATGTGTATGATATGGATGACAGGAACTTTATTTGATGCACGACTTTCAAAACCTCTATTCTTATCATCAAACTACATGGGATATTGTACAAAGTATAACGGTTAGGTTGAACGATGGAATTCAACTGAAATTGAAAGAATTCATCTCATAGATTTGTAAAAAATATTAAACATATGAATATATGTGAACCATTTTTCTCAAAATGCGAGAAATGAGCTAAATTTTCGAAATAAAGCTCGATTTTCATTTAAACATGTTAGATCATGGAATTCATTTTGTTAGAATGTAAAATACGGAAGTGGTGGTTGCTGAATAGGGAACTGGATACGAAGAAAACAATAATGAGAAAATTAGATTCATTCACAATTTAAAATCACAGGCCACATACTGACCAATATGACAGAGAACTGATTCATATGTATACACGCCCTAGAGCCACGCAAGCCGTTGTCTACATTTCATTCATAAACTGATAAATTTAGGCTGTCCACTAGGGTGACAATTGCTTAAAGGTTGCCAACTTTCGAAATAGAAATTACGTAACATTTTGAACTGGGACGCACCCTACGTTGTAACAATATCTTTAGAAAGATCTATGGGTATTATCAATGCTATTCAACACATGTCAACTGAACTTAGGAACTAATTTAATACTCTGATTTCATAACCAGTTGTCATCGTGTAATTATAATATTATATCATAGATAAAATCTCCTCCATACTGTGAATGATGATTTTGACCATGTTTTATCCCATTCAATAACTCATTGAAAATGTCAGTGGATGGTACAATGATTGTCCTGTTATCCCTTTCAAACTTTACGATAACTAAATCAATTTCGACCATCGGACACCAAAATTGAAATACCGATCTTCTACTCAATTTTGGAAAATCCTAGAAATACTCTTAAAGGATAAAAAGGATACTTAAAGGATACTTCAACTGAATGCAATTTTGTTTAAAGTTCAGATGTGAAGGAGACATTGCCGGTTGACATGTTATTTCAAGTTATCCAACCTAAATCATCAAAACACAAGTAATCGTCGACTTTATTTATCTTGGTACCAAATATGATGAATAAACTAAGGTAGATTAGAACATATTTCCGGATTATAGACACTAGTCGAATTGAGAAAAACCTTTGTTTGAAATCTTTTTGTTAAGCCTATATAACCACTCATCATATCCGCCGTTTGGCCTATCATGACATAATCCGTCATAATCCGTGATCCGCTGAGAGTTATACAGTGGGGCTTATACGTATAGTGCTTTACTCCGACATATGTTTTCATGACTGACACACCGGTTTAAATTGTACATTTTATGTGTCCATAAGAGTTGTCAAATGAAAACGCGGTCTTTTCGTGGTTGAAGCAATTTTATCATTTTGAATGGAAAGTTTTTCATTTTTACCCTGAAATAATGAAGCCATTTCAACCACATTAAAATGATAAAAATTCCAAAATCGGATACATCCATTGATGCGGGTGCGCCGTCGCTTCACAAAAACAATACAGTAACAGTTTTCTTTTGGGGAATATTTGTGGTTTTATTAAGAGCTGATTTCAGTTTGAAACACATGTTATTTTATTTTTCACAATATTTTGTTTATACTACATGGTTCAATGAAGGAGGATTCCGAATTCTTCCA
>CAIIXF020000012.1:32934571-32947527 GCA_903813345.2 Owenia fusiformis
CACTTTCTATCTCCTAAGATGCCCCTTCTGGTGGTTAGTGACCTCCACAACCTAGTGAAAACTTGAATATACTGGTGCTTGTTCATGTGATAGCACGTCCCCAATCATCTTCGAACCAAAAAGGACTGATGATTCCATGTTTGCTCATTGCCACCCAGGCATTTCATTGTTCAGAATGCAATGGATACTGTAACACTTCATCAGGAGGATGTTAGCCCCAGTAGCAATTGTTCTTGGAATAAACTTGTCAATTCAAAAAGAAATATGTGTAGGAGGATCATCAACAACTTTGTTCGCCGCATTGAATTGTTCATAGAGAGGAGAGTTGCACATTTGGGGCATGTTTTGTAACGAACTGTAGTTTTTGATTCAATAAGCAGCTTATTAACAAACTTTTACAACAAAATTCACATTAAATGAACTTTATAATTCTAAAATTTCAAGGCAAAATATGCAAAATTAATCGAATTATTCAACTTTCTTACGGTCCTGTTTTTTTCGGACAGCCTGTATAGGCAGGCATTAATGCCCTGCCCCAAAGGAAAATCTAGCCCGGTCACCACATTTCTACATTTGTCAGTCTGTACACGGACCATTTGGTAATTGGGTCGTTGTTTAAAGACAGAACTGATTAAGTCTATAATATTTAGTAGACAAAACCAAACCATGCGGGGTTTACGAAGTGAATTTATTTCTATAACCTGATTGGCTCATCGGGCCATGACACGACACAAATAGTATATCAAGTTAAGGTAGTTGAACACAATAACATTACATCTCCCTTTTTAAGATTTGTTTTATACCTAATGTGAAACATATATGAAAATATATTGGCCCTGTTTGCTCAATGTGAAACATACATGAAAATTATATTGGCCTTTAAGTTTATGTTTGAAAACATGTTTAGCAAAAATCACTGATAACTTTATACTCAAAAGTATCTTATAATAAACTTTTATGTAGAAACTTAGACATGTATGAAATGAGAGATGTAAGAATCCTTTTCAGCATACTATTGAATAAAAATCAAATTGTCCATAAAAATGTCTTTGTTCAAAACACTATATATGATAAACTGCAATGTATCACCATTGCTTAACACTACAAGTCTAATCTGTGAAGTGGTTTGCGATCCCTTAAAGGATAACGTCTCTCTATCACACTCTTTGGCGAACTGGTAGTAGATGTAGATGATTCATTTTTCACAGATGAATCAGTTTTAACAGAGTCATTGTTCTGATCACACTGGTTTGTAACACTAGTGTGAGTACCATGTTCTGAATAATCATTCTGCTGAATTTGCTCTGGATCATGATTATGCTGGATTTGCTCAGCACTAGTAGGCATAAGATGTTTACGGTTCCTTCTATAAACTCTGTTTGGTGTTTTAACAATATAGGATCTATTACTATGCTGTTTATCAACAACTCCTGGTACCCATTGATCTTTGAGTCTGAACTGAACCTTGTCACCATTTTCTAACTGAGACAAATCATGTGCATTTCTATCATAGTATTTCTTCTGAAGCTGCTGTTTCTGAACAAGTTTTGAATGTACATTTACATGATTCGGATGACTTGGCTTCAAGAGTATCTCAGGTGTAGGTAGAAGTGACCTGAGTCTCCTACCAAATAACATCTGAGCAGGAGACAAACCAATGCCATCTATGTGAGTGTTTCTGAACTCTAATAAGGAAATGTGTGGATCATCTTGGCTTGCTTCAGCCTTCTTCATTAAGTTCTTGACTATTTTGACACAATTTTCAGCTTGACCGTTCGACTGACTATGATGAGGGCTAATCGTCTTGTGTTCAAAACCCCAGTCTTTCGCGAATTGACGGAAAGTTTGAGAATCATAGCACGGTCCATTATCAGAGATGGATTGGTTTGGTATGCCATGCCTAGCAAATATTGACTTCATTGCTTGCACAACACATGAACTAGTCTTGTTTTTGATTAGTTGCAATTCTGGATATTTGGAATAGTAATCTACTACAATTACATAATCACGCTGATTGTACTCAAGTAAATCAGAACCAACTTTAGACCAAGGACGATTCGGTATTTCATGAGACTTCAATGTCTCCTTACAGTTTTGTGATCTATTGATTTGGCATACAGAACACATCTTGACTATGTCCTCAATTTGACTATTCATACCTGGCCAAAATAGGACATCTCTTGCTCGGTTTTTACATTTTTGCATTCCAAGGTGTGATTTGTGAATGAGTTTCAACATTTCAGAGCGCATAGACTTTGGAATGATAACACGATCATTTTTGTACAATACACCGTCATAGCAAGTTATTTCATCCCTAATGTTAAAATAAGGAAGTGCTAGACTTGGTAATTGCGCTTTAGACTCGGGCCAGCCATTCATTATAACTGACATGACCGATTGTAACTCAGGATCATTCTTGGTTTCTGTTTGTATTTGTGCATACTTGACATCAGATACATTCACCATGTTTAACATGTTCACAGTGAAGGCATCATCATCATTGTTTTCATATTCATCGAGGTAAGCACGTGATTAAGTATCCGCGAGACTTCCAAGGGCTAACTTTTTCCCTGGAGTATACACAACATTGAGCGAATACTTCTGTACACGGAGTAACATTCTCTGTAATCTCATTGGTGCTTTACTAAGTGTTTTTTTGAATATAGTTTCTAATGGTTTGTGATCAGTTTCAACTTTGACATCAGTCTGACCATAAAGATATTCATGGAACTTTTCACAACCAGCCACAATAGCAAACATCTCTTTTTCAATTTGTGCATAGTTTTGTTGAGATTTGGTTAATGCACGTGAACCAAAAGCAACAGGACCATTATCTTGCATTAGAACCATCCCAACTCCTGCTTTACTAGCATCAACAGACATGGTGACTTCTTTGTTAACATCAAAGAATCTGAGAATGGGTGTTTTGGTAATCAACATTTTCAAATGATCGAAACTGTCTTGTTGCTTTTGAGTCCAATGAAATTCAATTTCTTTGCTCAACAATTCACGAAGTGGAGCAGTTAGCTCAGACAAGTTTGGAATGAATTTGCCTAAATAATTCACGGAACCAAGGAATCTTAATATCCCTTGTTCATCGGTTGGAACTGGCATATTGACAATAGCTTTGATCTTGTCTGGGTCTGGAGAGACACCGGAATCACTGAGTATGTGTCCCAAATACTTGATTTGACTTTGACTGTACTGTGTTTTCCTTTTATTCAATTTAATACCCCTCTCACGGGCTCGCTGAAGTACAGCTCTTAATCTTTCATCATGCTCACTTTGAGTAGAACCCCAGACAAGTACAACGTCAACTACAAAATCAGTACCCTCAAGATCATCAAACATTTGTGACATGACTCTTTGAAACACTTCAGGTGCTGATGATATTCCATATGTAACCTTTTGAAACAATAGCGACCAAAAGGTGTGTTGAATGTACAAAGTTTTCTCGAATCAGGACTGAGTTTTACTGACCAAAATCCTTGACTTGCATCAATAACTGTAAAGACTTTGGCACCTGTCAATTTGGTTACAACTTCTTCAACTGACTTCATAGGATGATGTTCACGCATGATTGCTTTATTCAAATCCTTTGGATCTAAACATAATCTTATTGAACCATTAGGCTTTGTAACAATTACCATACTATTTACCCATTCAGTTGGCTCATGAACAGGTTCAATAACATCAAGTTTTTCCATCCTGTCTAACTCAACTTAGACTTTATCCCTATATTTCAATGGCACTTTACGTGGTGCATGAACAACAGGCGATACATTTGGATCTAACTGTATACGATATTCTACATTTTCAATACATCCTAACCCTTCAAAGACATCTGAAAACTCATCAAGAACGGTCTTTGGAGATGCACTTGATTCATGAAACGTAGAACTAGATTTAGATCTCTTAACACGATCTGGAGATTGCTCTCTAGATTTTACATGAGTATTTGACTTAGACACCCCCACAGAGAGTGACTTTTCACTACTACGTTTTGACAAATCCGTTCGCAATTTGACAGTCTTTGACGGCGAACGCGACTTAACAGACGGTGTCTCGGAGCACGGTTTTACAAACTGAGGCGCTGCACTTGACTGAGACTGGGAGTACGGCAAAACAGACGGTGAACCATCAGACAAAAGATCAAACTTTACAGACTTTGAGGGCTTTTTACCTATACCCTGATTTACACTGATCAAACATGATCTTGATGGCTTTGGTTTGACTGCTGGCTCCTGGACAACACTGAATACTCTCTTCACCAGACCCATCGTAACACAGTCTTTGGCACAGATCAGAGTAGGAGCTTCTGAATCTACAACATGAAAGACAAGGTTATGGTTCTGACCCTCATTTTTACAATTGAGATAAACCTGACCAATAGTTTTCAGTTGGTTACCACCGAAGGTTCTAACCTTTACTTTCTTTCTATGAAGTTTAAGCTTCTCTGGTGATTTTTTCTGAATACTTTGAACAGTTTTCAAAGAGATCATGTTTATATCGGCACCTGTATCTAACTTACATTGAACATTTAAGTTATTGATAGTCAACTTTGCAGTGAAATCAACTTGCTTCTGAGATTTGATAGAATATACAGAGTTTACAGACACCATACCAACAAACAGCTGATCAACATCACAGTCAGAGTCTGAGTCTGTATCTGAAAAAGAGTCACTATACTGGATCTCGTCTACAGCACGGCCACGATGACGACGCTTGTTCCCACGACAGCTACTGGACTTCGAACCTGGCTTACTACGGGAGTTGGACTCAGAACGGCGACCACTACTGGATTTCACATGAGGCTTAGAATTGTCAGGTTTCGACTCACAACAACGACCAAAATGCCCCCTGCGTGAGCATCGGTAACACGTTACACTGCGAGCTGGACAGCTTTTCCCTTTGTGTTCACTATGTCCGCAATTTCGACATGGGACAGACAGCTTGATGACATCAATCTTTGCAGGATTTGACTGTTCCTTAAAAGACTGAATAGTCTTGTTGGATTGTTCATGCGCTCTACATTCTTCGACGCAGGTTTCTAATGTTAATTTGTCATTTCTTAACAGTCTGCCTCGTAGAGTGTCATTTTGTATCCCACACACAATTCTGTCTCTAATGAGACTATCATTAAGTGTTCCGAACTCACAGTCCTTTGCTTTGAACTTTAATTCTGTAACATACGAGTCTACAGTTTCACTCAACTCCTGGTCTCTTGTGAAGAACTTATGTCTACTAAGTATAATGTTCTTTCTGGGTTCTTAGTACTGTTGGAACTTTCCTTCCAATGTTTTAATCTTGTTCCTATCTTCCTCACTGATAGTAAATGTTTCGAATATTTTGATTGCTTCTTCCCCACACAAATGTAGGGACGCCGCACACTGAACTTCTTCACTTTTTTCAGTTAGACCACTGGCGAGAGAATACAGCTTGAACCTTGTTAACCAGTTCTTGTAATTCTCTGAAACGTTACCTTCGAATGACATTTCTCCTGGAGGCTTTAAATGTTCCATTTTGAGTATAATATCCACTATCAGACACCATATAATATTTAGTAGACAAAACCAAACCATGCGGGGTTTACGAAGTGAATTTATTTCTATAACCTGATTGGCTCATCGGGCCATGACACGACACAAATAGTATATCAAGTTAAGGTAGTTGAACACAATAACATTACAAAGTCCATCTCCTTTAGTTTTTGTTTTAACTGTTCTAAATCTTTTGTGTCAGAGATCAGCACATGAGAGGATAATAAACCTTCATTATTATGAGGATAAAAATAGCGCAATTGTCCAGTCTCAATATTTTTTAAGCACAAACCCAAAAGAGAAAGAAAATTTGAAAACATTGTTCTGTTCGTAATTGATTGTCTCTAAGTTATCATTAATTTCATTATATGTTAATTGGCCCTCAGGTAAATGAAAATTATACACATCTTGGATTGTACCCCTTGCGTGATCCTTTTTTATAATGTGTCCATGTGTAGTATAACTATCTCTCAAACTATTATCTATTTCTTCACTGTCATTCTCCCATGGTTGGGGTATTTGAATATATAAGCACAAATGCCAAAGGGAAGGGTGAAACCCAACAAGAAAAGCAAACTGTAAGTGTAAATCTGTCATAAGAAAATTAGACCCTATATATCCCAAAACCATGATCTAACGAGAAAAGAAACAATGTCTAACATCCCCCTCCCCCTCAAATCGAGAACCCATATCACAATCCAGGACCAGAACACCGAGGGAACCTGTTCTTGTTCATTTGAATTCCCCTGTTCTATAGGTTGTGGTCCTTCGTCTATTATCACATCTAACTCCACTGCCCAAATGATTTTACTGGATAATTAAGTATCTAATATTTTGGTCAAAAATCTTTGGATGAGTTCATTTGTACCAATTAGATTTTCAATACTGTAGTGGACGAGTCCACTTTTCCTGAAACAAAACTATATTTGAAGGAATATCAGTTTATACTATTGAGCATAACTGAACTCAAACATTGAATCACAAGTACTATCTTACTGATGTCAAATGCAATACATGCTCAATATTACAATCATGATTTTGTAACATATCTGGGCAGAATTTGTAAGATAATGAATAAAATAGCTATAAAGATATGACCAGCTTGCCTAGACGAATTGTTAATCTCCTGATCATAACAGCCTGTTGCACATGCGTAGAGAAGCTTACTTGTAAAACTAAAATCAATAAAGTGTGTACTTACCAGAGTTAAATCAACTTAATGTTTGATCCTTCTTGAAGATTATATGAATACCATACTAATGATACAATTCATTAGTAACAATCATATATAAATATTCTGTCATGAATTCTAGTGAAATCATGACCTGAACTTCAGAGTGCTATTCATCTATATCGGCTATGACTAAGCGTTACTACAGTATTTATTATTGAGCTATTGAGTACATGTATGTATTTGAATATGTATGAGTTGCCAAGAAAACGATAAAATGTTAAATATTAACCAAACACACTTTTATATACTAATTTCGAGTGAAATGACCTATTGTTAATTGGTTTAATGATTTAAGCATGGTCAATGTTGATTGTTCAGTCTGGGTAACATGTACGTCTTATCAGAGTAAATGAAACAATGCGTGCTTATATTATTGTTTTGATTCTAAAGTTGGCAAGTTCGGACAATCAGCTGACTAATGGGTTGTACACTTGTCTGGACTAATATTCTTCTTTATCAATATAATGCAAGGTGTATATAAAATAATTAAAACTTAATAATGTTAGGGTTGGGGTTATTGACAACTGGTCATTGTATATTCAGATCTTTCTAACAACTAATATTCTTCTTTATTAAAATATGGAGATCATTCTATTCAAAAGTTGTTTCTTCTTGATTAATCAACTGGTTTAGCGCTATAAACTCTCAGCTATAAATAATAAAGTATAAGTTAAGAATTGGGGTTATTTACAACATGTCATAGTATATTAGGTTAGGGTTATTCCATCTAGACCCGAAATTTAGGGTTGTCTCATCTTGCTGTTCAGACAAGACTGCGTGAGGTCATCAATATGGCTACTTTCACATTTCCTGCTATTGATGTCATCCACTTGTCAAGCAAAGTTAAAATGGCTGAACTTCCGCGATGATGTCATCAACTTGCCCAGACTAAATTAAAAATAGCTGAGCTTCCGCTTTGATGTCAAGAACTTGTCCACACAAAATTCAAAATGGCTGACTTCCGTTTCATGTGATGATGTCATCAACTTGCCCAGACAAATTCAAAATGGCCGACTTCCGGTCTGGTGTTGGCGCCGCACACACACACAGTGGGTCTGCTAAAGCGCTGTAACTACCAGAGTGGTGATGAAGGATATTCTTGAAATTTGGTCATTCGATAGACAATTTTAATTATGATAAACATCTGAAAGTTTCACAAGGCATAAAATATGTTTTGGAGTAAGGAACATGATGAAAAAATACCGAGTAAAAATACCGAAGGACGACTAAGAAAAGTGGTAAAGTAGTGAAATTCCTAGATTTGACCTGGTTCTTCTTCTGACGAAAAACGAGGGGGCAAGAAGAAAGAAAAACAAAGAAAACTGAAGAAAATAATAGACTCCAGATTGATCTCTGGAGCGTAATTATTGTTTCATCTGGGCACATATTTTATCTCTATCTCAAAAATAGCTTCATGATGTTTTAATATCCTAAATTTGAAATATAACTTGATCTGAAAGAATCATTTATCTTACCTGTAGCGATATAGATTACTATCACAATCCCAGTGGTTATATCTCCCGTACCCATTTTACAAGGATTTTCTGAAAGTCGTCTCGTATGAAATCGTTTTTCAAACAATTGTCAAAATATCACCTGCAATTGATACTTGACACACGAATGCAACGCATGGGTTTCATGATACTGATAGGAATAATGCAAAACTTTGTTAAAAAATGTGTGGGCTTCGATCACAAGATTATGAGTCATAGATGACTCCAAAACAATATATTACAACGCAACACGTTTTCAAGTACCTTGACGTTTTCAAGTATCTTGATAAAGAAAGCATCAGGTAAAATCTATATTTTTTAAAACATTCCAAGGTATTCTGAGTCAAAATTGCAATAAAATTAAAATGTTGGAATATTTCGGATAGCAAATCGAAATGGCTTTGACCCCCCCCCCCTAACTATATTAGTAGTTAGATTCCTATCAGACATTGATTTCTGATGCCTCCCCTAACCACTGTCATTGTTATGCTGCTTATCAAGAGTTGAATGATTGCCAATTGTATAAGGATTTAAAATGACCCAGACGATTAGGTAATTATTTCTTATTAGCTAATAAGATATACGTAGGTGTGCATTTCCTCAAATGTTACCAAGGCCTGTTAAACTTTATGAACACTATAATTTAAAACCTATATCTATTTATACAGCTATATATCACAGGGTGATCCAAAAAGGTAACCCAAACAAATGTTGATAACTCCGTCATTCAGCCTGGATTCAAAATCATATATGGCACAATCGAACCTTGTTCGGTGATTGTTCTTTCATTCCAAATTAGTTTCATCGGTCTATTTTTAATGGTCGTAGATTTATGCCCATTTTTAAAAAAAAGGGTTTAAAATACGGAAACATGACAACATCACCAGATATGAATCCCTAAACTTTTACCTTTGGAGCTATTTCATGGATTTTTGTCCACATTTACAACTTTAAAAGCATGAACATAGTGAGAGGGCTTTCGTGGGCCAAATGCAATTGCACCCCCCCCCACTTCACCTCGAATTTAGCCGTCTGAAATTGTTTGCGATACATGAGCCTTTGTTAGAAATTGCCTTTAACCCATTTACCATATGTTGATTCCTTACATTTCTAGGATGTTAATTTGTGACACCAAGATGCTTTTGAGATCGAACCAATAGAATGTCATCATGTCCAAGAAAAAGGTGTGCTATGTCAGGAGCTTCTTGCCTCACAGTCAGTATCCAGTTGATAATGATCTAAACTTTGTTCTCTTCGAAAGAAGAAATGTATACTAATGATTTGGGATTGCCCAAATCATAACTGCATACTGACTGTGTCTTGCCTAGATTTAATAAAGGTAAAATCTGCACGATTTTTAATTGATATCAGACTAAACTATATCTCTATCTGGCAAATCATTGCTATAAATGATATACAATACTTATAGTTTGTGTTCAAACAGTCATCTTAAAACTAGATTTAAATTGGCAGATTTTTAGAACTATGTTAAAATTTGAAAAACGTGCCACTAACAGATTTAGCGAAATTAAAAATTCATTGGTTTATGATTGTAGAAAATATTCTTAAACTGATTCATTAATGACTTTTATAAAAGTATGATGCTATATTGCACACATCAAGTTCGTTTATCGAATGTAAGCAATAGCAACATAAGCTGTTGTTGAAAAGGTAATAACTGAAGGGTGTGTGGGTGGAAATTTAAGATTCGATACTTTGCTCCATGAAGTCAAGTGGACTCATTTCGAGTAGTTTTCAGATTACAAAAACCGTGTTCTACCCATTTTATATTATTTATTACCTGATAAGACAAGTAGTCCATTCAAAACTGTTCAAACATGAAAATCGTCCAAAGTCTATTTGAACAGCGTTACTTGTTATATTGTTTTTTAAACTGAATTTAGAAAATAATTTTATAGCTCTTGATTCATCACGTCATTGTTGACCCCCTCTTAAAGTTGGAAATATATATTTGTAAATCTGAACATTTTTCTTAAACATGTTCTTCAGGTTGGATTATCACATCACAAAAATATTTTTTTTCTTTTTTTCACAACCTTTATTTTACTAAACAGGACGTTTCGGATTCTGTCTTGATCCTTTTTCAACTGTATAAAACTGAAGTGAACCGCTACAAAACGATTAAATAAAAACAATATTACGTCATATTAATTCACCAAAATTTCATTCCAAATTCCCGCCAATTTATGGTTCCATTGATCCCTGTTCATATTATTATCTTTTCCTTATAAAATAGATTCTTTAATCCATCTTTCAAGTCTCTTATTGTCAGTGTCCAAAACCGTAACTTGTTCCAGTCCATTACGCAATTATTCTGAAGGACGTATTATGATACTATGTACTAAATTGAAAACTTATATAAAAAAATATGAAAAGTCCTATATTCTAGTAATAAGTGAATTAAAATGTCATATTAAGTTTGAAGATGTGTTGAATCCATTGATTTGCTTTCTATCAATATATGTTTTTAGTTTAATGCTGCAAAATGATAAAATTTACCACGTCCACTTTCTTCTTTTTTCCAGGGGTAGGGCATTATAAAATCATATTAAAATTACAAAATAATACTCGAGCACTATTATTAATGTATGACAATATCACACAAAGCTAATAAATGTTGTAATGATACTACTTTGAGCTGTTTAAGTTGTCATATTTTCCTTGAAGCTACAAATATAAAATTGGCAAGACAAAAATTGCATATCTTTTTCCTATTCATTCAGAGTTTCAGATCCTCAGAAAAACGATACTAGTATGAATGGCAAGTTTTTTTTTGAAAATTACTAGTATGAGTTTTTATTAGTATTTTCAAAAAAGTACTTGTAATTGAAAGTAAATAACTTGTGCGAAAACTCCAGGACCTACAGAGGACCCCCTGGTTTACAATGGTTTAGGCCTTCAACTCCTGACACTCCCTTTGCTGGTATTGTCCTTTTTACCAGGAATTTATCCATTTACATTAATTGATGTATGTCACATTTGTGCACAATATTATAATAAATATGCAATACATATTCAAAATGTTTAATTGAATCACTGCAAACACTAGAATTGTTATATTCATAAACTCAGTCTGATTCTGAATAAAATCTTGCAGAATTGGCAAGCCATACTTTTCACTTCCGGTTTTTCGGCAAGGATAAATAACTCAGTATTTCTCAAATACTGTTGATTATCTGTCATTTTCACTTCAGATTTATCTTCTCTAAGGTGTGTTAGTTCATAGTATTTTATTCTGATTATGTCTTGAGTAGATTTTTGGGGTTTTATAGAAGGGATAATAGATTAATTGCGCTGGGTTGAATTCTAAAAAAAAATCAATTTTTTGGCGCAAAGCTTCGACTAGGCCCCTAAACGGGCGGGGTTAAGTCTCCAACTGGTTCAAACGCTCAGAAAAAAGGGTTTTAAGAGATCACATATCCCAGAATTTCGCTGTACACTGCATGATGCGTGCGTATGGGATACAGGTTAATTGCGCAGAACATTTACAATAAAGATTTTGCAGGCAACTTTTCCCCGGGGTTATATCCAGGCTTATATCATATGTTTGCGCGGGAAATACACCTGAAATCTCCCGAGAAAAGTTATGACTGCAAGTTTTAAACCTCTTTGAAAAACGCCTCTATATTTGACAAAACATGTGGTTAAAATGGGATATAAAGCTACAAACAAATAAGTTGAGTGAGAGGAATTACTACGAGTTTAGAGATCATGCCATACTCGTACGAATGGCAAGTATTTTGAAATTATTTCTCGTATTTGACAAATTACGAGTATACGAGTGGGGATCTGAACCTCTGTATTCATTGCATTTCTTCGGAGACCAATGGAGATATATACCAGCTATTACTTAAAGGTAGCATTCAACCCTGAACTAACAATGTATGCTGTAGATGTCAGAACCATAGTTAATCTATTTTTTGAGTTATGAACTAATATCATAGTACCCCCTACATTATTTTCTCAAGGGGGTAAAAACACTAAAAATCAGTGTCATGCCCACCCTGTAGAGCTTCTATCTGTTAATATCTTTATCAGCATGAAAGACTGACCTAGAAAAAATAGGTCTGTTGCTTTTTCTAAAAAATGCCTCAAAAACCTTTTCCCTTGGGATATTCTGAAATTGGTATCTGTCTAGAAGTTTTAAAATATCGATTCAAACATGATTGTGTTGTTAATAACAAAGTTAAGTGATTGACATGTAAGTATGTACATTAAGAATATGTATAGTATGTACTTTTTAAACTAATCAATGCAATCTATAGAATCACACAACGTCATTCTTATCTCTAGAGCTGAATTTATATATTTGAAACGGTCGGTTAATAAGGCTTTTGTTCTTGTTATTTTATGTTATAAAGTTTATGGTTGTGTTTGAACCATTGTGTAAATAGAACGCCATATTCACAGGAGCATGCAAACTGTCTAGTGTAGGGAAAATCGAACACAATTAGGAAAACAAGTTGTGAAACAAGAGATTCAATTGAATCAATAAACGTCGCTTAAAACTGATACTCATTAGTCTTTCATATTTGGAAATAGAGAGTTATTATTGGTCTAACTAGTTTCTGAGAGTTCTCATTGGTCCAACTAGTTTATAGAGAGTTCTCATTGGTCAAACAGGTTTTGGCACAGCTAACTTTTACGTGTGAGTTGTGCAAGATTGAT
>CAIIXF020000012.1:32948027-33144027 GCA_903813345.2 Owenia fusiformis
GTGCCAGTTGATTTCTACGGGGACCTCAGAAATGAACAAATATTATAACTACGAGTTATAATTTCTACGCCTTCCCTGCGGCCTGTAAAAATCTGCATACGCCGTACGGAGGCCGCAAGGCGAGCGTAGTCTTTCTACGCTCGCCGCAGAAATTCACCGATTTAATTGATCTGTAGTCGACTTGCGGCCGCCGTGCGACAAATGTGACTGGGGTGTATTACAAGTCCATTAGCCTATAAAAAACATGGCCTGGCTATGAAAAGACGATCATCAAATAGTGGAATAATTTTGAGGTAGGCTATTGGATCTTCATCTGGTTTATGGTCGTCATAACATGAGCAAGTAATTAGCTTTGAATATTCATGAGCCGCGTCACGTCGACGACTGTACAAATTCCAGCATTTTGATTGGCCCAAAGTCGTTCCATGGGTAGCATAACCACATACGAAACACATTACACAAAAACACGAATGCTATCGAATTTAAAATACATGTATATGAAG
Organism: Owenia fusiformis; assembly: GCA_903813345.2. Lineage (NCBI taxonomy): Eukaryota > Metazoa > Annelida > Polychaeta > Sabellida > Oweniidae > Owenia > Owenia fusiformis. The sequence goes on from CAIIXF020000012.1 coordinate 32,948,531, forward strand.
AAAACATCAAATCGGAGCATTTTATTTAGATTTCCTTTCAGATTGTATCAACCGTTCCATCTTACCTGTTTAGGAAATGTCTGGATTTGAAAGAAATAATTTATCTTACCTGTAGCGAAACAGATTATCATCGCAATAATCCCAGTAGTTATATCTTCAGTATGCATTTTACATGGATTTTCAGTACGAAAGTCGTCTCGCATGAAATCGTTTTTCAAACATTTGTCAAAATATAACCTGCAATTGATACTTTACAAACTAATGCAACGCATGGGTTCAATGGTACTAAAAGAAATAATGCAGAAGTTTGTTAAAAAATGTGTGGGCTTCGATAACAAGATTTTGAGTCATAGATGACTCCTACTCAAACAAATGTATATTACGACAGAACACGTTTTAAAAGATAAATATAGTTGCTCAACAAAACAAAACGAAACTAAATTGGGTTGAATGATTGCCAATTAAGTTGACCCAGACAAAGTAATTCTTTTTTGATAGTTGATAAGACATGCGTGCATGTAGGTGCGCATTTCTTCGAATTATGAACACATGACTTAAATCCTATTGCTATTTATATCTGTATATTACATGGTGAGCCAAAAGGTAACCTAAAAAATGTTGATCACTCAGTCATCCAGCATGGATTCAAAATCGTACATGGTACAACTGAACCTTGTTCGATGTTCTTTCATTAAGTTTCATTGGTCTATTTAAATGGTTGCAGTTTCATGGCCATTTTTAAAAACATGTTCAAAATACGGAAACATGCCAAAATCACCCGATATGAATCCTCAAACTTTGTTCTTTGGAGCTATTCCAAGGATTTTTATCCACACTTACAACTCAAGAAGCTAGGACGTAGCAAAAATGGGGTTCGTGGGGTTATTGCAATTGCGAATCCTCGAACCCCCTTTCATCAAAAAATGAACCCCCAGCTGGGAACAATCCCCTTTCCCCCTTTCGGAACGAACCCCACTCTCATAAAGAACAATGAATCGGAAATTTATATTGCTATTTGATAACGCACGTGCTATATTCCATAATTTGATTGGTTCGTTGAAACTGTTTCCGTCGTGTAACCCCCTATTATTTAGGTGGTTGCACGACCGGGTTGCACATTATTTAGGCTGTATTACTGAATACCATTTGCTTTAATTTGATACATAAATCAACAATTTTGACCTTCTATAATTAGAATTATATCCCAAAATCATACAAATCTAACATAGGGGTTATATCTGTCTGGTCAGTTCTTGGCATTCTGTATTCAGCAATTGGTAAATTATGATTTTGACCCCTTTGGTTTAATCAAATGATATTTAAAACAAATATTCATTTCTATTGGATTAATTATATATCATTTTGTTGTAAATTAAATTGTCTTTCCAATGATATATGGTTTAAACATTGGTCTGTATTATCACGGGGTACCATCGAATAATTTTGGCAACGTACCGGAGAACGACATTTTACTAAGAAATGGCAATAATTTAGCACAATATATTTTTTAACTAGAGTTCTACTTTGATTTTGACAAAAGTAAGTATTCCATGCAATGGCTATTTCATTCATGAGTTTGTAGGAATTCTGTTGGAACCCAGTTCTGATCAAGTACGAAGTTATTGAAATCGGCGCAGTCGGACTTTACTCCGAAAGATGGTTTTTCGATTATAACTTTTTACAACATTTAAGTATAGACTTTTGAAAAAAGTACAGAATAGTCCTTATACTATTGAATAATTCTGTTATTTCTGATTCACACGACTCTGATTTGTTTAATTAAAAAAAAGTTTTAAAAATATTACTTAGGAACGTAACCGGAGCTGGGAACGTAACCTAACCGGAGCAGATCAGTTGATTTATATAATTAAAAAAAAAATATATATGATTTAAAGCATATATATTATTTACAAACACATATGAATGTTAAAATGAGCATTTATCAGTTTATTACCCTTCACTTACAGGAAAATCAATGCATGGCAATTAGTATAAATTAGAAATTAATTAGAAATTAGTATAACAGAGTGGGTTCTAATAGTTCGCTGAACAAATGCAATGGGTGAAATCAAATGGAATTATTTGCTTACTACATTTAATCACTCCATTCTCCATACAATGATTGTTCTATGTTTGATAGCCTTTCTAAGGTAAGTGCACTTATGCATGGTAAATACCAAATTTAATTTTTCACAATGGATTTTTTTTTTCTTTAAATAAAATGTAATAAATACGCATTCGAACAACCCCGTATGTTTTTAAATTGGTATATGTGCTTTAAATCATATATTTTAATTTTTTTGATTAAACAATTCAACTGATCTGCACCGGTTACGTTCCCAGCTCCGGTTACGTTCCTAAGTAATATTTTTAAAACTTTTTTTTTAATTAAATAAATCAGAGTCGTGTGAATCAGAAATAACAGAATTATTCAAAAGTATAAGGACTATTCTGTACTTTTTTCAAAAGTCTATACTTAAATGTTGTGAAAAGTTATAATCGAAAAACCATCTTTCGGAGTAAAGTCCGTCTGCGCCGATTTCAATAACTTCGTACTTGATCAGAACTGGGTTCCAACAGAATTCCTACAAACTCATGAATGAAATAGTTATTGCATGGAATACTTACTTTTGTCAAAATCAAAATAGAACTCTAGTTAAAAAATATATTGTGCTAAATTATTGCCATTTCTTAGTAAAATGTCGTTCTCCGGTACGTTGCCAAAATTATTCGATGGTACCCCGTGATTATAAACAACGTTGTAGTAAAACAAAAATGTGGAGGTTAATTGAAGGGTGTGTGGGTGGAAATTTAAGATTCGATAAGTGCTATTTTTGTTGCTCAAAGAAGTCAAGTGGACTCATTTCGAGTAGTTTTTAGATAACAAAAAGCGTGTTCTACACATTTTATATTAATATATTTATTACCCGATAAGACAAATAGTCCATTCGAAACTGTAACAAACATGAAAATCGTCCAAAGTTTATTTAAACAGCGTTATTTATTATATTGTTTTTTAAACTGATTTTAGAAAATAATTTTATAGCACTTGATTCATCACGCCATTGTTGACCCCCTTTTAAAGTTGGAAATAAATATTTACACAAATTTTTGCCTCTGAGACTCTCACTTGACAAATTCAATCGAGTTTAACACGCGGAATAGATTATCATAACACTTGAAATTACACAGACGTATTGAGCTTAGGGAACTTTATACACGTTGCTTATATTGTATCGTTCACGCACGTCTGTCATGGTGAACGGAGTTGATTTGTGTTTGTGCTCATCCTCCATTTTTCTGTTTTTCGTCTGCGCAGTGATGATGCGCAGACGTCTCCAAGGTAATAGAAGTTGCAATTGTGACGTCAGTGGGCAATAGTTCAAATGTATATTCCCGCTGACGTCACATTTGAGGGAATATAACTTTCCGAGGGAAATAGTAAATCTATTTCGGAACACGTGACTAGGTATTGACCAATCAGGATTAGTGTTACATATTGGGTATATAATAATTTCCGTTATTACTTCAGTTTGGAAATTACAAATTGATGAACGTTTTTTAAATCACCAAACATAAACAGGCTTAACAAGCGACCCCGGTTGACAAACATATGGAGGGTGGTGCAGTAAATAGTATCACATTTCTTGTATATGTGTGAAGTTTTGGAATCATAGAGAATATACTCACGGAGTATTTTCCACATACTATTTAACTGTGGTTTTTGATTGTTTATTAATAGGGTTGATTGGTGCTGAGTCGAGCAATATTCAGATATTGACTCGCACTGTAAAAACTGTGGAGACAGTTTACCATTTTTCTGTAGATTATCACCTGATTGCAATGTCAAATTGGTATCCTGTCCCATCACAGGCCCATTATCAGCTTCTGCCAAGGGGGTTCTCTTTTTTTTTAAATTCCAGGGGAGTTCATATCTGCCCATTTTGTGTGAAAATCACTTGAAAAGTACTCGAAAGGGTGAACAAATGTTTGCCCCTCCCCACTGGCTACGGCCCTGCCATCGGGTGTGAGTACAAAACTGAGTTTTTTCAGATAAAAGCAACTTTTTCGTACAACAAACTTTCCTTTGATAAGTTTTAAAAGTGTATATAGTAAATGCACATAAAAACATGTAGAAATTAGGAGTGTTGTATTTATCAATATTTCAAATAAATTCTAGAAATGACTCCCAATGTTTAAAGTGGCTGCTAAGGATACATTTCCATGAGCAACAAAATATTGTAACACTGTTACATTATTTCAACAAGTAATCTTCAACTTTTCTATATGCTTTATATTAATTAACTGCATTTTTACATCTGAGGGAAAATCTCAAGGTTGCAATGTATGCGTATTAACTCAAGGCATGGTGTCCAATTATCAACGTTAACACTTGTGGAATATAATTTCATTAGGACGAGGGGGTAAATTGATGGTTTCATTAGCGAAAAGTGTTGACTTTTTAAAGATAAATCAACACGCCTGCTGATAACTCAATCCCATCCCTCAGAGTTATTAAGTTAAACAGGCAATGCGCCTATTTTTGAAGGAAAAAGGACAAAATATTATTTGAGACATGTCACTCACAGTCAATCAAATATGATAAAAACTTTTATTTGGGATAATACTGATGTGAAAAAAAAATTACTTGCATAGAAAAACAGCATTTGAAGTCCAGAGATTGAAAAAAGTGAATTACCACTTTTCACAAAGTGTATGTTTTAAATAACTCTTGGATTAAAAGATGGCGTATGTTTGAAAATCCTATCAAAAATGAATGGATAATTATGCAAACTACAATGCCATCTTTCTATCGCATTGCTAAAAACTTGACATATAAAATTGATAGATCAAAAATATTTTTTCATGATCTAGTGTCAATTCTGATGTGGTCTGTTTGAGTTGTTTTTGGTGTCAAATCAAGGGAAAGATCAATACCCGGTGATTTCAGCAGGAAGTGGCGTTTCGTTCAGTGGATGAGCTGCGCGCGCACGCATAAATGTGATTATCCAATATAATTAGGGGAGGGCTATTTGAAATAGTTTTTGGTCTCAGGCGCGACCCAGGGCTGTTGTCTTAAGGACATTTCGTTGAAAATGAGCCATTCGGCTGATAATTGGTAAGAGTTTGCGATCTTATAATGTATAACTGTTACTCAGACACATATTTTGACACGATTCTGTTGGAAATAAGCTTTGAACCGAGAGATATTCACGATTGATATGTACATTTTTGATTGTGCCATTGCTTTTCCATTGCACAATCCATGTATTGATATAAGAAACATTAATAATGCAGATTGGTTTACCTTCAATACATGACAGACACTATATATCGGTCTATTAATACCAGTTTGTGCCTTAAATAGTTTTATCATTTCCATCCACGGCCTGGAGCCTGGGTGTGTTTGTCTCTTATGTGTATGCTTGTGCATGGACTTCTAATCACTAGCAGAATTTAACATGATGCAAACTCGACATTATAACTCATGCTGTAACATTTTGACTTCGCTGGAAAACAATAGGAATTATTTTTCTTGCCAATCAATCATGAATCACAATCAAAATTTCAGAATGATCAATCAGGCAATGGTCCAAATCAAGTTATAACATTATATGATATCCAGCAAGAAGTCCGGTAGAAATACAGAATATTTAAACATCAAAGCTGAAAGTTAAAAGCTAATCTGTCAATTTTCTGTCTGCAAAAGAGCGTTTACATTTGACACAATAACAGACTGAGGCTTTGAAATCTAGGATTCCCCAGGAAAATATGACGTCATACTAATTAGCATAAGGATTTCCCTATTGGCCTGGGTCGCGCCTTGTTCGAAAACACAATCCATAAATACATGCTAATTTCTAAGGAGATAGGAAGTGTATAACGTGTTTATCGATTTTGTTTAAAGATTTAATCAATTATCAAATTGTTTAAGTGGATAAAGTGGTCACACTTGCTTCAATTCATAGCGAAATCGACGGATAGAAACTGACCGAATTCCCGATATCCTACCCCGTATTACTGTAGGCTATAAGCACAGTGACCTACAGAGGGCGCTATCACAAACAAGTACTGCACGAACCGTTAAATTCCCGGGTATTGTAACGCCCTTGGTCAAATGAAAGATCAGGTACTTATTTATCCATTGGAAATACTATGAAGATTTAAAGTGAGACTTCATTTACGCACCTTATCCCTTTAAGACTGGTCTTATGAAATGTTCTGTATAGCTTTCCATGTACTAAATCAATATTTTGATTGTTCACCAGGGGGTCATTAACAGAAACTTCATAAAGTTATGAAATTCGTAAATCAGTTGTTGTTACCATGGATATAATGACGTCACAGTTAGAGAAGAATGGACTTTACGAATTCTTATCTTTAAGAAGTTTCTGTTAATAGTTCCCAGACTCCTCCCCATCTTGCAGGGAGAATTCTTCCTCACAATGTTCAGCATGCTCAAAGATTAAACTCTCCTTGAAGCTTGAGCCACAGACTGGACACTCAACTAAGGCTGAACTGTTAGTGTGTGTTCTCACTGGACTGCACCCAGTTAGGCTAAAGCGAGGTCTTGAGTTTGTATCACTGGGATGTCCCTTTTTGGGGGTCAAGTGAGGGGTATGGTTTGGGGTCATATCATGGGTATCATTAGGGCTGTCATTTTGTCCATTTTGAATTTGATTTTGTTGAGTTTGGGACTGTGTTTTAGATACGTCTTCTGTGGTTTGTTTCAAAGTTATCCTCTTAACACCAAGTAAATTACTAATGCTGTCTTTTGCACTTTCAAAGAATCCACTGGAAGCACTTTTAGGTACAATTTTCTGAATTTCTGTTCTAGCACTTTTAGTCATATCAGCACTTTTAGTTAAAGCACGAGAGGAGCAATCTGTGCTGCTAGACTGCTCTTGTGTGATATACAAACGTCTTCTTGGTGATGAGGATGACTTACTAGAAGAGGACTGAACAGGACTAGAAGGTTGAGGGCCTCTTAAAGAAGGTGCTCCATTTGTTTTTGGCACACCAGATTCAGAGATCAGCACATCAGATTTTGATTTCAGCACATCAGAATGTGAAGTCCGCACACTTAACTGTGAATTTTGAAAATTTGTATCATTGTTTTTGGGATTTTTGTTTTGGTCAATAGGTGGCTCTGATATAAAATCTGCAGGATCAAAATCATCATCTTCGAGGAACCCTCCTTGACACGTAGATGCGTGAATTTCAATCACATCTGAGGGGTAGGTCACTGAAAATAAAACAAACAATACATGTACATGTTTTCTGTTTTCTAATGTCATGTTCTGATTCTATATTAACAGTTTCATTGAGGTTTTTCAGTTGTCAACTCTGTATATTTCTGTGTTCCAAATTGCAGGACAGAATAATAATATGCCCCTGACACTGATAAAAAAGGTTTGCTTTTCTCATCTTTTGGTTTTTATTGATTTGCAAAATTTTCAACTGCATTTTATTTGGATCATCTAAAGTTACCCTGTTACTTCAAAACTAATCATATGTATTATTTATCTAGAATTGAAAGATACCTTGACATAATGGGCAAGGTTGCATCACACAAGGTGTAGTTCTCTGGACTGCAAAACTTGTTTTTGGCACATCAGATATATGCACACTGGACACAGATTTTGGCACACCACATGAAGACTTCAGTGCTCCAGGTGAACTTGTCAACGAGAGCACACTAGATTTTGGCACAAAATTCTCTTGTGTAGGATTCGATTTTGACACACAAGCTGACTCAACAGATTCCAATGTACCCTGCTTTGACACATCCTGCAGGGCTGACATCTCCTGCATTGATACACCTTGAGTAACATCATCATCCTTCATTGAAGATGACTGGGTAGTTATGGACTGCGTAATCGCTGATGAGGACACCATCGCACGTAGCAGCATGGACCTCAATAACACTAGGGGAGAATTTCACTGGAACAGATAATACTAATGTACATTAAAAGATAACTTTACCTTCAAGAATATGAAATAGTCGGGATAGTTGCAGCCATACCTACAATCTCATCCAATTTTCATAAGTTTAGTGCAATAAATTATACATTAACATGCAAAATGTAAACACCTGCTATTTGTTACAGATGCCAAACACCATACGCCGAACACTGTCACAAAAAGTTGGAGACCACAGCAATTAAATATGCTGTCACTTTGTGAAATGAATTCAAGTCAATGAGGTAGAGAGAATATTAGACAGTCCTTTGAGGTACAATGCGCAGAAGTCATTAAAAAAACAAGGTATTAATTAACATCAGTTATTGGAAGTAGTAAGCATTTATTACACACGCCAAACCTCGAATGCCAACCGCTGTCTACAAAATAGTATGTCACCAGTTCTGTTAGTGACAGAAAAATTTCAATAAATAGCATGTGACAAATGTCACCGATTAAATAGTGACATACCTTGACATAAAGGACATGGCACAAGGACATCACCTATTACTGGATTGAAGGAGTCATCTTCAGTCAAATCAACCATTGGGCTGCTAGCTGATGGAATTTTCCATTCACTGGGGATTTTCCGTTCACTTGGAATTTTCCGTTCACTCGAATGCAAATGTGAGGTTCTGCTGTTCTGATTTTTGGACTTACTCCCTCCAAGAATAGACTGAGATGGCGATTGTAAAAGTGACGATTGTGAAAATCCAGACTGTACTTTAGTATCATTATTTACATTTGGTTTTTCAACTAGGTTGTTTAAACTCCGATCAGCCAAAGCGCAAGTGCTTGTCGAATTAAGCCTATGCCCGGGAGATATTCTTTTAGTGGTCTCCACTCCCTCTGATTTATCAAAACTTGATGTGCTCTCTGGTTTGTTTATGGGTGATTTGCTGGTTGAGTTCAGATATAACTGATTTCCATGTCTTGTATACTGTTCGTCATTGGTATCAGTAGGGCTAGATAGACTGCTCAATGTGTGTACTTTTCCCAGAGGACCTTGGCTACTGGCTGAATAAGGGGACTTTACACATGGGGACTTTGATATTGGGGACTTAATGAACATATCAGTCTTTGAGGTGCTCCTTCCAACCTGATCAACAATCGTACTTGGTAATTTTCTACGTTTTATATTTTTCTTCTTAGGGAGGGGGAGGCCACTGAGGTCTGTGGGTGAGAGAGCTGAGGCAGGTGGGGTAGGCGGGAGCCATGAATCACTGTGTGTGTCTCCTTTTTTGGTGGCTTGTTTTGGGGTCGATATTTTAGTTGAGTTATTTAATGATTTACTTTTACATGGTGGAGATGGAGTTAATGGTTCCCAGCTACCAGACCTTTGCCGTTTTAAAGATGTTTTACCTCGACCTGAAGAAAAGACTGAAGTAAGCTGGGATTTTAGGGTACCCTGTGGTGACTTTCCTAAAGGATTCTGGGATTTTGGGGTACTCTGTGTTGATTTTCCCAAAGGATTCTGGGATTTTGGGGTACCCTGTATTGATTTTCCTAAAGGTTTCTGGGATTTCTGTGCACCCTGTGGTGATTTACCCAAAGGCTTCTGGGGTTTAGGGGTACCATTTGGCGATTTTTGTACTGCATCCTTGGAATTCTTGTTTACTGGGTGTGAAGCATTTACTTTTGCTTGTTTGGGAGTTTTTATTGCTCCAGAAATGTTGTTTCCTAACTTAGGGGTTGATCCAGATTTTGCACACTTTATCCCTGTACTTGTAGGAGATTTAGGAACTGTACCTTCTGTAGCTTTATGATCTTTTTCTTTTGGAGTTTTGTTTGAAATTTGTTTATGATTTTCTCGATCCTGGAAAACTTTTTCTATAAATTTACTGCCTCGAGCCAAAAACAATTTCTTTTCTTCTTTGGATAGTTTTCTTTGCTTCTGCTTTTCGAGTTTGTGACGAAGCTCTGAAAATTAATTGAAATATATTTAAGACCTGCAAATCTGTTCACGCTGTTCATCTTCCCATCTACATTGAGTGATAATGAAACTTATGCAGCTAAAATACAGTGTTCTCATTTGTATTTTCTTTGTTTGGTGCAAAATAATGTACTCATTTTAATTTTTTTTTCAAATTATTTATTCCATAATGAACATTAAAATAATGAATATTTAAAAGGGTAACATCATTTCTGGTGCTTTTCCATAGTTTCACTTTTCTCTGAAATTGGTTAAAAAATGTTACCTTCAAACTTGGAATGATTTGTTCTATTCAATGTTGATGCAACTAGGTTTTCAATTGGGTGCAAGCCAAATATGGAAAATCTCACATGGGTGTAGTACCCAGTTGAAATATGACCTTGTAGCACCCAGTTGAAATATGACCTTGTAGCACCCAGTTGAAATATGACCACCCAGTTGAAATATGACCTTGTAGCACCCAGTTGAAATATGACCTACCTGCAAATGTCACTTTATCCATGTCAATGGTACTCATGTCAAGCCCTTCAAAGAAAATCTCAAGCTCTTGCTCAAACTGGAATGAGAAATTAAAGGGGCAACATTAGATACATTCTAAAATAGCTGTTATCGTCGAAACAGCTTAACATTTTTATAGGAAAATCTAAGTTGTTTGGTAATATTTATCCTAAGATTTGTTATGCAGTAATTTTCTGCTTTATCACAAATATTTGTAAAAAGCATGCTTAATGTGTGTAGCTTCTGAGTTTAATGTTTTAAAATAAGAAAAGAAAAAAAAAATTAAAAGGTAGGTTTTTATTTTATCTTAATCAAGGCACTCAAAATTCTGAACATTTTACCCCATTTACCTTAGAGCCCTCTATATTATATTCATGCATTAGTGGCACAATTTTAAAACTCCAAATCTTTTGTTTTTTGAAATTCTAAATTAAAATGAAGAGAAAATTCATCTAGACTCACGGTCTGTTCCACACGCCTCCTCTTTGGCGTAGAAACCATTTCATCATTACTCCTTGGGCCTCTGGGAGCATAGATAGTTTGTTTTCCTACAGCAGACATGACAAGTTTCGCTGTTCTTGAGAGACTTGCAACATTTTCTGAACCAGTTTCTGCAGACCCTGCGATTTTCAAAAGTCTGTTTTTTACATGTTCTTCCTTCTCAGCTCTGAAATATATTCATTTACTTATAAATAAGTCATAAGCTTTTAAAACAGCAGCACTTTAATATCAATAAGTCTGGTATAAATTGTGTCTTTCATCTTCATTTATCTACAAAACATATTTGAAAATAGTCATTACAATTACTAAGATTAAGAAATTCTAGTTTTAGTTTAGATTAGTTTTATAGAGGGCAACACTGTACATTCCGATGTATCTTATTCATGATGTCATTACAATACATTTACAATTTTTTTAAAAAACATACTTTGGTGAATCTAATCCAGAAAGTAGAAGTTTCATCTGTTTTTGATGTCCAGACTTCCATGGCGGTGAATTTATTCCATTTAAGGTTTTCAGGGTGTTGTATTTCGGTGATTTTGCACTCATCGGTTCAGCTTCCACACACTGTTCTGACTAAAACATAATGGGAAAATAATCTTTATTATTCATTAATATAAAGCTTGATTAAAGTGCCTCTAAAAAGTCATTGTTGAGTTTACTATTTAGATTATCACATAATGATACTGAAATATAAATTGATGGCTACACTACTTTTATAATGTAAACAATTCGACTAAGATAAGGTGAGAAAAGAAAAGTAAAATCCTGAAGAGGGTGCTCAATCCTAGACTAATTCCATCTGTTTTGTACAGAATATCAGAAAATATTTCATCATTCTCAGCAGGGTGGCAAGTACATGTAATTTTCAAATTTTCAACAGGTTGCAGAATCCAGTTGCTCTAATGCAGAATGGGTCACTGAAAATTATACTTACTGTTTTCACTGAATCTGCCTTAATCATTATAAATGAGAGTCCGAATTGTGCGCTCTTGTTGAAAGGCTGTCTACACGTCACCTTTACTCTGTCCCAACTACCATTTCTTGTGCTCAAATCAAAGTCTTCTGAAAAAGGAAAAAAAACAAAATTAGAGCAAAACTAGAATGAGACATTAACATGCAAAATGTCATAATCTGCCATTTGTTGCAGGCACCTATCACCGTATGCATCTGTTACAGATGCCAAACACCAACCACTGAACAATGTCTACAAAAAAAGTAGGAAACTATAACAATCTGACTTGTGGTGGTAACATAACAATAATAATGACTTCGAAATGTTTATGTTATTTTTTAACATATAGTGTTCAGATTAGAGAGGTGATTAGATATACAGGTTTCACTGTACCTAAAATGACAATACCTTCCAAGACAAGATAATGGTAGTGTACCAGCATTATAATTTGCTAATTACATATTTCATTGTCTTACATAGAGGATTTTTACATTAAATTTTCTACATACTTTGGTTAAACATGCGGACTTTCTCGAGAGACTTCCACATCCTGCACTCTTGCATCGTCATGAAATTAGCTCCAGGGATCAATGTTTCGTATCCACGGTTACGTGCCCATGTTGATTTGCCCACTTCAACATTCACACTAAAACACCCATAGGCTCCTGTAAGAAAACATAAATTTAGTTATAGGCAGTTTATTTTACTGTCCAAAATTTCAACTTTGATTTTTTCATAGTGACAAGGTACATGTATGTCACTAGTAGGATCATTTAACCAGGGTGCAAACAGATTCTAACAGGGTCTCTTCTAGTTTCTGACCTTTCAACAGGGTACTTCAACAGGGTGAAGCAACCAATTGATGGGTGCAGCACCCAATTGATGGGTACAGCACCCAATTGATGGCTACAGCACCCAATGAATGGGTACAGCACCCAATCAATGGCTACAGCACCGAATCGATGGGTATAGCACAAAATTGATGGGTACAGCACCCAATCGATGGGTACAGCACCCAATTGATGGTACAGCACCGAACTGATATAACACTGAAGAGACCACTACTTATCTGACAAACATGACAGAGATATCACCAGTATTAAAACAAGTGGTGCTATTTCATTTAGGTCGACAACAGTAAAATTTCTGAACATGCAGATTTATAATCTCTGACAATAGGTACTGAGGTTCACAGAAAGAAAACAGTAGTGGTTTTGGCAAAATAAACAAGGCATTAACATGTAGATATCACTACCTGCCATTTTTTACAGACACAAACAGTACTGCCAAACACCAACTGACAAACATTAACCACCAAACACCATCCACATAATTAGCATTAAAAGTCTACCAAAGTTGTTCTCACCTATGTCAACATGTGAGATTGTAACAGGCTCTTCTAATTGAATTTCTGCCTCCATTTCTCCAGATTTCAAACCTTTCTCACATAGCCATCTTTTCCCAGTAGGTCCCCCTGTATTTTGCTTTAATAGATTCTGGGCATTATGCTTTGGGTCCTAAAATATAATTAATAAATATTATTGAGCAGAGTGCTTCAATGGGGTCAGGGAAGAACGTGGTGCATAACAAAGGGGAAGCCCCATTCAGAGCCACTTCAGGAGATTACTGTCTACTGACAATTGCAAATTCATTGACAGGTGATTTTCTGGCCAATAAAATGTAAGCCCATTTCAGATTGGATCTACAGTATATGGGTATGCCTACATGTACGTTGATTCCTTTTTTATGTTGGATTGAAAAATGATTCGATTGGAGTGAGTTAGGGATAAGGCATTTTTGAACCTAGACTTTGAATATGTGCGCTCTACTGCTCTTACAGTTTACAGCCACTTCAGGAGATAACTGACAACTTAAAAGAATATTAAGCAATGTTCTACATCCGCCAAGCTAAGTGAAGTAGTCAATATTTAAAATTACCAATTTCAAGTGAAGTACGCAACGAACGAAACTGCGTGATCTACACTCCCACTATTTGTCTGAATGAAATGCTACGTAGAAATATGAGCCGTCTGCTGTATTAGTCGATTAATAGAGTAAGACCTGTTGGTGATGCTTTATAATTTAGACCAAAACATTGAAGAACAAACGAACCTGTAAATCGTGAAAACAACGAACAAATATTCGGTTTTCACATATGTTCGGTAATTTTTCGTATTGAAACTTCCGGAACTTACAAGGAAATCATTCATTTTCTCGGTTGATGATTTACCTCTTTGATGTTGTGGCAAATGCTCCATGGTTGACGGAACAAAGGTGATATGGTTTCATTAAGAAGGTAAGTCAGACTCCCAAACGTCAGCTAACTCTTATATTTAGCATCTTAGCGACGAAGTCAGGCCATGAAAAAAGTAGTACACTAAGAAATTCTCCATCTAAAATGTCACTCGACTTTTTGGCAATTAAAAGTCCCTGCCTGCATTTAGTAGTCATATATTGTCATGTGCATAATTTTGAAACCATATCCTAATTATTTCACAAACCCTTTGTTGATTCTGCCATAGTTTCCAATTTGTAAACAGCATTTAGCCTTTTTAATTGGGAACTTTTTTGAAATTTCCAAAATGGCTGCCATGTGATTCCAGAATTAACATGAGTGTGACGTGACATCACAGTTGCTCGTTCCTAGGTAACAACAAGATCACAATTGCTCGTTTCTAGATAGCAACAAGATTTTTGATAAAATGGCACAGAATTACCCTGATTAACACCCTTAAAATCCGATTTTCAAAGAATATATTTGGAGAAACAATAAAAGGTAAGTGGAATAAATTAGAAGATGGTTTCAAGTTACCACAGAAGTCAATTTGAAATAGACCAGGTGCTTTTCTGCAAAAGGTCTCTCTGTAAAATGTGGTAGGCGTTTAGTGTTAAAAGTGTTCTGACAAGTGTTTCTTATGTAACTTTTTATGCTGAATTCAAAAAACCATGTTGGCAAGCTGAAATATGATTATTTAACCCTTAAAATACCATGTTAGTCCCCCTACCCCCAAATTTCACCCCTATCGGGGGAAAAAATTCTTCAACCTAAAATAACTTTGATTTTATGGTTTTTGTAAGTGAAATACATGGACATTGTATAAAATAAACATTTGAAGTATGAATGATACGGATTACCCTTAAGAAATTTGAAAAAAAGCAAAAAGTATGTACCCCAGGGGGCAAATTTATGACCCATTTTTTACTTTTCGTGTCATAACTTTTTTATTAGACAATGATGGATGCTTAAAAAAATCCATGTAAAAGGCATAATACCTGGTCAACTAATCCTGCAAGAATCAAAGTAATTCATTCGATAATTGCCTCTATTGCTTTAACATTCATCCCTCTGTGTTCATATATTTAGCATTTTAGAATAAATCTAAAATATAAAACTTATTTTAGCAAAGTTTTAGGAAGATTTAAGCTTTTTATCATGTTCAACTATTAAAAATTAATGAAATATGATGTCTAAAATTGATAAGTTATACGTATACCCTTGGAAGACCCTTATAATTTCTTATTTATGAACATATTTGTACCAATATTAGTTTTCTAGCTTAGACAAATGATGTATGATATATCCTGGCTTGGCTTTTTGGTGGTTTGAACAATCTTTTAAGTGTTATCATTGAAAATTCATTCTTAAATCATAGGTCTGCAATCGATTAAATTCATGTATACCATTAGTATCATTCTACTGGTATGAGCATAATTGAACTAGCTATGATTTCATAGATTAGTTGTTTGATGTATGACATATTCCAAGCTGACTTTCTGGTGATTTTAATCATCTAAGAGGCTTAATCATTGAAAACCATTACAAATAAAGGCCTAAACGGACAGTATTAAGGTAGACTATAAGAACACCCTTAATTCCAGGCTTAGAGTACATTGGTACCTACTACTGTCTCATAGCTCGGAGGTTTGATATATGACATATTCTGACTAGTTTTTCTACAGGTTTGAACCACCTAACAGGTCTAATCATTGAATATACTTAATATACTAGGTCTAAAATTGAAGTATTCAATAGAACCCTCTATGATAAATTCAAAAAAGATTCAGAATGACATTAACCTTAACACTGGATCTGAATCAGAATTACAATTCTTCATAGAGCTGAACTAGGAAGACAAGGCTAATTTCATTCTAAGCAGCCTGACAATTGCATGACGTGAGAGCAAAAGTACCAATGATTCATACAAATCTTCATTTTATGGAGTTTTCTTCCCTGTACAATGTTTAGTCATATTAAAACCCCCCCCCCCCCCTGTCCCCATTAACCTCTCTGTGTTACTCTTGGGGTTGAGGCAGAAATTCTTGACAAATGGCGTATACTCACTTTGACAACATTTTGAATTAGTGGGATGTTTCAGTTAATGAGAGTTTTTGCAGAGTAGCAATTTTTTGGCAATTTAAATCCAATAGGACCATATATGGGAAATTCAAAAAAGATTCAGAATGACATTAACGTCAACATTGGATCTGGAAATCAAATAAAGCAACTGATTGATGTGATCTCGGATGACTCTTGTAAATCAGAATTACAATCCTTCATAGAGCTGAACAAGGAAGACAAGGATTACTTTTCATTCTGGTAGTAATACATGGACATGGTCCAAATCTTGATACGCTTCACCATAGCCCAAAGAAAGGGAAATTGGGAGCTTCATCTCAATGTATTTCAATGCATGAATCCTTTTTTCATGAGATATGACCACCAAAAGTATGCAAGATGGGGCACAGTACACTTCACTGCTGAAGTTTTGCTTCCTTGAAGACTGTAGCCAAATCCTAAGGTGTAGATGCAATTGATGCTAATTTGTAAGAAGGATCATACATTGGAAATATTACGGTTGGCATTCCAATGCCATTTGTTAAACAGTTAAGGAGTAGAGTACATTTGAGTTGGCTTGAATGTTTCATTCGTCAATGAGGGCTATTGGAAAAGACATCAGCTCATGTTTCATTGATGCCCACAGGTCTGTGGTTAGCTTCATATGCAGTGATAAGATTCTGCAAAACATTCCTGTCTGCCTTAACAACTTTCTGCTCGTTTATATTGGGATTAGGCATATAGTTTAAAAAATGTTGGTGCTTGCTCAGTAGATCAAGAAATGTTGTGTCTTTCATTTGACCCTGTTGGTATCAACCTCTAAGACACAAAGACATCCAGTTGTTGTTGGCCAAACTGTCGAGCCTGTTGATTGTTTCTGTGAGTACATCTTTTGTACATATACTTTGGAGATTAAGTAATGGATCTTCTGAAAACATGCCAAACTTCAGCAGCATGTCACATATTTTAACTTCTTCCATAGATTCTTGTTTTGATTTGCAAATTACCACCCCCCCCCCTCTATGGAATCTCAAAACGCAAGTCCAAACATCATTCTTGTTTGGACTCCCCATGTGTGACCTAAGATTATACCCCGGTGCCCATCTGTTCAATGCAGATATTGTCTTTGTGTTATGCCTACAATTCTGCCACCCTTCTAACCAATAGCATACTGGCATAGGGGTCAATCAACTTGGTTGATTGAATTTGTAGAGCCTTTTACCACATAGTTCAATGCAAGAATCCTCGCTCAACTGCAGCAGGTACTATATTCTAATAGTTAGTGCATTTCCTCTAAGTTTACTGTGCCACACCTTCCATAATTTTGGTGGTCATGAAATAAGGGATCATGCATTGAAATGCATTGAGATGAAGCTCCTAATTTCCCTTTCTTTGGGCTTGGATGAAGTATAGCAAGATTTGGACCATATTCAGCTCTATGAAGGATTTAATCCTTATTCAGATCTAATGTTGAGGTTAATGTCATTTTGAATCTTTTTTGAATTTTCATAGAGGATTATATTGAATACTTCAATTTTAGACCTAGTATATGAAGTATAATCAATGATTAGACCTGTCATTGGTTCAAATCTGCAGAAAAACTAGTCAGGATATATCATATATTAAACCCCGAGCTATGAAACAGTAGTAGGTACCAATAAACTCTAAGCCTGGAAATAATAAGGGTATTCTAATAGTTTACCTTAATACTGTCTGTTTAGACCTTTATTTGTAATGATTAGGCCTCTTAGATGGTTTAAATAAACAGAGAGTCAGCTCGGAATATGTCATACATCAAACTAATCTATGAAATCATAGCTTGTTCAAGTTGATTATTTTGGTCAATCTTGCATATTTTGCTTTAATATTTCAGAATTATTTACTTCATTTAATGTGAATTTTGTTGTGAACATTTAATGATAATCTGCTAATAAAGTAAAAAACTACAGCATTTTACAACACATGCCCCATGTGGCCACCACTCCAGCCAACGAAGCTGTTGATGACTCTCTTGCACATACCAACATGAATTGCAAAGCTTCTGATGAAGCTATCCACTTAAAATTGAATTTTACTTCTCTAGATAGATTTTAGTCACGCCATGGATAATTGAACAATTGAACAACTTCCTTCGCCAGATTTGATTGTGCATGTAGAGGAGAAGTGGCCACATTGGACATATGATGTAAAGTGCTGTAGTTTTTGACTCCACAGGCAGATTATCATGAAACTTTCACAACAAAATTCATATTGAATGAACTGAATAATTCTGAAGTTTTGAGGCAGAATATGCAGGATTGACAAAGTTAGTTAACTTTTCTTCGGTCCTGTTTTTGGACACCCTGTACCAGTAGAATGATACTAGGCTAATGGTATACTTGAATTTAATCGATTGCAGACCTATGATTTAAGAATGAATTTTCAATGATAACAGGATATATCATACATTATTTGTCTAAGCTAGAAAACTAAAATTGGTACAAATATGTTCATAAATAAGAAATTATAGGAGTCTTCCGAGGGTATACCTATAACTCATCAATTTTAGACATCATATTTCATGAATTTTTAACATTTGAACATGCTAGAAAGCTTAAATCTTCCTAAAACTTAGCTAAAATAAGTTTTATATTTTAGATTTATTCTAAAATGCCAAATATATGAACACAGAGGGATAAATGTTAAAGCAATAGGGGTCAGTTATAGTCACACATAAAATCAGTCCCAGCTAAAATGTCATTTTTTCTTAAATTCACAATTTTTTTTTCGAGGCAATTATCAAAGGAATTACTTTGATTCTTGCAGGATTAGTAGACCAGGTATTAAGCCTTTTACATGGATTTTTTTAGCATCCATCATTGTCTAATAAAAAAGTTATGACACGAAAAGTAAAAAATGGGTCATAAATTTGCCCCCTGGGGTACATACTTTTTGCTTTTATTCAAATTTCTTAAGTGTAATCCGTATCATTCATACTTTTAAGGTCGACGTGGGTTTATATTAGCAAAATAAGCACAAACGCAACAGTATATATGTTTATCAGTCAAATGGGTATATTCATTTCAATCACATCACAACAACGGGGAGTTGGAGTTCCCCTCGTGGACTATTATACTAAGCGAGTCAGCGACTGAAGGTTGTCACAATATTGTGGGTCACTCAGTATAATGGTCCCTAGGGGATGAGGTTATGAGCCCACTGGCTAAGCATGGTACAGTAGATAACGTGTCACTCCAGTTGTCCTGCTTGGACAGTCTCAGCCAGTGAACTGAGCTTTACAGATGAAAACTACAAATCACTGCCACAGCAGGGTTTGAAAATACATAGTCAATACAAAAATACAATGGGCTAAAAATAGCTTGTACATAGAAAGTACCTATTGAAATAGAAAATTGAACCCTAAAGTGAGGTTGAGAACAGTTGTATGGCTCACTTAATTCACTAAATAACTTGTAAGCTAAACCTTAGTACAGGGTGTCTAACAAGCCTGTTACATCCACGCCTACATCGTGGTAATGCGTCCCGCATTTGAACGTGTACTACTTGACTGATAAATACAAAAATAACATAGCTTTACATGAGAAAATACAATAACAACAATGATTGAAAATACAATACCACAAACACTTTGCAAGGCAAGTGTAATAATTATTTGTAAACATAGAACATGGAAATACCTCCCCTACAACCACGTCCATATAATAATTTAAAAACAATGACTACAAAAGCGTGTAAAGTTATGTAGAGCTTATGTAGAGCTATGTAGAACTTATAACATGTACCTATCAAAATATGTATTACAAACATCCTAACATCCTGTAACCCTTCTTTCAGGAAAAGAGTATTCAAGTTTTGTTTGCTAATCTTGCAGAACGTCTTGGAATGAACTCTTTGTGCTCCTGAATAGTCTGGATTTTCCTCAGGTTATCTGGTATCTTTTTAATCTCTCTTCTATGTACAATTTTCTTCTCCCCAGTCTCTGACTGCAAAGTGTATGTTTTTGAGTCCTTTATGCCTACAACTTTGAAGACTTCATTTCCAAACTCATCTTGAATCTTGTTCCTTCCTAGTAAGTGCTGCTTCACAATAACATTGTCTCCTAAGTGGATTTCATTTCCCTCATATATCTTTACATCATGGAGCTTCTTTCTCCTGTCTGCCTCCTTTTGAATCTGTTTGTCAGCCTGTTGAAAAGCCTGTTTCAAGGTCTGCTTATGCTTCTCCACCCAATTCTTGGTTCCTCCTATAGGACTGACATCTATGTCATCAGTTCCTGCGATAATGTCTACAGGCAACTTTGGATGACGTCCAAACATTAAATAAAACGGACTGAAACCTGTGGATGTGTGTGGAGTGTAGTTGTACTTCGCTACAATTCCATCAATGAAGTCTGGCCACTTGTGCTTTTGCTCAGCTGATAGCGTCTTCAAGAGGTTATGTAGCGTCCTGTTGAAGCGCTCCGATTGGCCATTTCCTTCTGGATGGTATGGTGTAGTTTTAGATTGTTCAATTGAATACAGATTGCAGAGTTCATGGACTACTTTACTCAGAAAGTTTCTTCCTTGGTCCGTGTGAATACGGGATGGAATACCATAATGGTTGAACCAGTTTTTCACAAGGGCTTTAGCCGTTGTCACTGCTTTTTGGTCTCTAGTAGGTACTGCAAGTGTGTATTTTGAAAAGACATCAGTACAAACTAAAACATTTTCAATGCCATTTGACGCTTTGTCAAGGAGAGTATAATCTAAGCACAGAAGTTCATTTGGTTGTTTTGCTGTGATTCTTCCTAAAGATATATGTGTGTTCTTATATGGCATTTTTCCATGGATACAGCGCTCACATGTTTTAATCCAATTTCTGATTTCATTTTGCATATTGGGCCAAAAATACTTATTCTCAACCAGTTTATAGGTTCTTTCCCAAGCTTGGTGACCACTCATATCATGAACTTCTTTAAGTACTCTTTCCCTGAGACATTTGGGTGTTACTACTTGAGTGACAGGAAGTTGTTTACTGGTTTTGATGGTTCTGATCAGTATCCCTCTCCTAATGCTTAGTCTGTTGAAATGTTTTAGTATTCCTTTTTGATCCTTGGACAACTTCTGTCTTAAGGCTGCATTTGGTATTTTCTTCTTTCTTACAAGGTTCTTCACTCCCCTAATCTCCTCATCTTCATCTTGAAGTTCAGCAAACCCAGGTTCTGTTATTGTTGGAAAAGGTGTGCTCCATGCAGAAGACTCTTTCTCTTGATCACCTCCATTAGATTCATGATCCGCTTCACAGGTCACCTGTAACGTTTGGACGGATGGTGTCTGGGCAGCACATACATCAACCCCTGTTAGATTTGAGATTATCGGAACATTGTTCAGCTCAGGAGGTAGAAATGTTGTGCCCGTACATTTCTCTATAGAAAGGAAAGTGGCACTCGTCACAAAGTCCTCTTCTCTGTCCTCTTCAACAGGATTCCTGAGTCGAGATAAAGCATCGGCTGATTTATTTGAAGCGCCAGACTTGTATTTCAACTCAAAATTAAATGGAGCCAATTCAGAGACCCATCTCTGCTCAACTGCTGGCAGTTTTTTTACTGTCATAATGTAAGTGAGGGGATTATTATCTGTATAAACTGTTACAGAAGCCCCCAGGAGGTAGTCTCTAAATTTTTCAGCCATTGCCCATTTTAACCCAAGCAACTCCAGCTTCATGCTTGAGTAATTCCTCGAGTTCTTCTCTGCTTTGCGTAGTGATCGGCTTGCACAGGCAATAATACGCTTTATGCCTTCCTGTTCTTGGTAGAGTATGGCGCCAATCCCCATCAGGCTACTGTCCACTTCGAGGATAAATGGTTTTGCAAAATCTGCAAATCCCAAAATTGGGGCGTTGATAATCTTCTCCTTGATAGTGTTGAACGCAGTCTTACATTCTGGATTCCATAGGTCTTTGATTGACACATGTTTTGATTTTCGCTTGCTGACTTTGCCCTGATCATTTAGCAAGTTGTGCAATGGACGCACAATCTTCGCAAAGTCTTTCACGAAGCGCCTAGAGTAGCTTGCATGACCCAGGAATCTCCGTAGATCCTTAACACTCTCTGGAACAGGCCAATTCTTCAGGACTTGTATTCTTGTTTCATCAGGTTGAATGCCTTTTTCTGATATGTGATAGCCAAGATAAGTTACTTCTGTCTGGAAGAATGTACACTTTTCCATTTTTAATTTCAGATTGTTCTGAATCAAGATACGGAACACATTTTCTAGTCTTGATATATGGTCAGTGACATTCCTCGAGAAACAGATTATGTCATCCAGGTATACCAGAAGACTCTTGAAGACTTCATTCGTGAATACTGTCTGCATTAGGCGCTGATACGTGGCTGGACTGTTGGTTAAACCAAAGGCCATACGTGGATATTCATAAAGGCCAAATGGGGTAGTGAAGGCTGTTTTCGGAATATCCTGTTCGGCCACCTTTACTTGATGGTAAGCATTGTCAAGGTCGCAGGTGGAAAAGATCTTAGCGTCCTTGAGTGCATCCAGAGATTCCTCAATGCGTGGTAGTGGATAACTATCCTTCACGGTATTCCGGTTCAATTGGCGAAAATCCACACAGAGCCTAATCTTCCCATCTTTTTTCCTGACCAATACTATGGGGCTGGCATAAGGGCTGTTGCTTGGCTGAATTATCTTTTTGTCGAGTAACTTCTGGAGGTGGTCTTGAACCTCTTGGCACAAATGTGGAGGTATTCTTCTGTACGGCTGTTTAATCCTTTTAGTAGGGTCAATTAGGTGTATTTCATGTTCTACTGTGTCTGTGTACCCGAAGTCCTCATCATCTTTGGCGAATGCGTCTTTATTTTTGTAGAACATTTCTCTTGTTAATTCTTTTTCAGCTTCGGTTCCAGGAAAATTTTTGAGGTTTTCTTCAACAAATTCCCCAAACTTATCAGGTGTTTCCATACTTCCTGTGGTGTTGAGTTCGAAGCAGTTTTCTTCTTCGGAAAAGTATACTCTATACTGGCTGTCATTTTCCTGCTGGGCTTTATCTATTGTCCCAATAGGTGTCTTTCTTCTAAGTGTTACTCCTGCCTTGGATACATTGGCAATCCTGAGCCACTTCTCATCTTTCGAGCCATCAATCAGACCTGGTGTTACTTGTAGGTTCCCTGGTAGAGGTTTCTCTGTCGGTTCAACTATTCCCAAGTCTTGAAAGTCTCCTGTGGTCACTTGAATATGTAGGCAGGATCCGGCAGGAATGAAGGCATCTTTGATTATTCTGACATGGTGTTCCCTGTTAGGTTCTGGTTCAACTTTAGGAATAGTAAACTTGTATTTCTCTACATGTTGAAGAACATTACAACCAACAAGGCATTCTGGTTTCGCTCCCTCCTTCTCATGGACTATCACTCCAACATTCTCTATCAGCTGTTCCTCAATCAGAATATTTACCACCATGAAACCTAGATATGGCACTTCCTGATTATTTGCTGCTCTTATTCTGCACCACTTATTTTGCTCAAGTTTTTTATGTGAAAAATTCTTATTGAACAATTCTTTGGACATCAATGTTACGGTGCTTCCTGAATCAATAGTAGCATTAAGTTTAACACCATCGATTTCAACTGATCTTTGTGGACTTTCTCCCACCATTTTACACATTGGCACACTTGTCTCTTGGAATTTAACACTGTCTGTTGATCTTGTGGTTTCCTTTTGTTCATTTGCTACTTGATGTTCTTTATTCTCATTCACATTCTGCTCTGTGTGGTCTTTTAAGTTATTTTCCCCAGTGCCACAGTCCTGGGTATATACTAGTTTTTTGGCTCCGTTGGAGGATTATGTGTGTCTCTGTAGCTGTTTCGGTTTCCCCATTGGTTGGCTCTTCCATCATTATTCTGGTAATCTGTGTTTGGTGATCCTATACCTCTCGGGTACCCAGACTCTCTGTCACGATAGAAGTAGTTTCTATTTGCATATGTATTTGAGTAGCCTCTACCTCTCCTAGTTTGTGGATTGTAGAAATTGTGATTTTCATTTTGATCGAGCTGATAGTTGTTCCAGTGATTTCGACTATGGTAACTGTTGTGATAGGCTCCTCTACCTCTTCTGTTGGGAAAGTTTCTTTGGTTGTCGGATGTTGCGGAGGTAAAGGCAGATTGTACTTCTTTTTGTACTTGTTTTTGAATCAGGTCTTCTATGGCTTTTGATTCTGGAGAGGAAGTCTTTATTGGTTCCTGTTTGGTTTCGGTTATTGGTCTCATCTTTATTCGTTCTTCAATCATGAAAGCTTCCTCTCTCAGGGCAGTGAAAGTGATGTTTGGACGTTCTTTCAGCTTGTTGTGAAGCATGAGGCGCATCATCTCTGAAGACACTCCACTGGCGAATTGGGTCTTCATTAGTTTCGAAGTGTCCTCCATTCCCAGGAAATCATCGTTGGTGTTCTGAAGTTGTTCTTGTTGTGTCATTAATCTTTGACTATAGCTTTTGATGTCTTCAGTACTCTGTTGCTTTGTGTTCAAGAACTCTTGTAGTGCCGTGTGTTTGGTCTGGTGTCCACCATAAACTCGTTTCAAAGTTGTGAAGATTTCCTCTGGGTAAGCATTATCACCAAGGTGCCGGACTTCCTTTTTTGGCATTCCCTCCAGATTCATCATTATGTAGTCATAGATATCCTCTTTGCGAACTTTTTTAATAGCTCTCTTGGCATCATCGATCCATTCATTGACATCTTGGTCAGCTTTACCACTGAATTTACTGATTTTTGGCTCTTTCCTGTAGACCTCTTGATGTGGAGCTTTCGGAGTAGATGTCCTGGCTTCCTGTGTCAGATCAAATGTTACTTCATGATTATCTTGTGCCAGCGATTTTTCCTGTTTCTGCAGCAACATTGATCTATAGTGCTCCTCCATCTGTTTGTACTCCTGGTCCTTATCTCTAAGTTGTTTTTCGAGCTCTAGCAGCTGTTCGCGAAGATGTCTATCTGCGATTGTAGGTCGTTTGGTGATTCTACTTGGCCTGTTCATTTGCAGTTCATCTGTGAATTTTAGTGGTGGTTGTGTTGTAAGTGTTGACATCTTTTCAATCAAGTCATCAGCTTGCATGGATGTTTCATGGTAATTTACATGTCTTTCCCTGGTTTCAGGTATCTCATCGGAATATCCGGTTGCCATGTTGTGCGCGACGTAATAAAACTATAGAATGAAATACTAGATGGCTAACGCACCAACACACTTAGTTGTAACGTTAAATGAAAAAAAAAAAAAAAAAAAAAAAAAAAAAAAAAAAATTACCGCCGGCGCGTGCTATATATACAACTATTTTCAACTATTTATGTATACACCATATATATATGAACCATCTATGTAATGATCATACGATGTTAATTAAATGTACTCAATATATCATTAAGTGTTTTAATATCAATATTGTTTACCACCCTGTACTTAGTTATAGTGTATCACCCTGTACTTAGTTATAGTGTAACACCCTGTAGTTATTCATATACAATGCTATGGCATAACACTCTGTATTTGTAGGGAACAATATTGTGTATCACCCTGTAGTTATTTATTGACAGTGTCTTGGCATACCACAGTCTATTTATTAAAATTGAGTGCTGTAGTGTACTTATTTACAGATAACGCTTCATCACAATATTGTTCTATTTATTTATAGAGAGCGCTACAGTATACCACCATACACTTATAATGACTGTGAAACCGTTTTATTAGGGTAATGTTAACAATTATATAATGTGTATCCTTCCAGAAAAATTTTTGGGAGGATAAAATCTAAACCTTTGTTCACCCTGTACTATTATACACTTACTTGATGAATGCAGCTATTCTAACTAACACACTTTAACTAACCAAATGGCTATAATACCCGAAATACTGCCTTGGGATAGGTATTCATATAACCTTAGTTGCAGGGAAATAACACACCCTAGGATCGATAGAATTTGAGTATATAAAAAAACTGATAACACTGTTCATTTATCATGGATATAACCTTTGAATACTGATGATGGTGTTTGGAGTTGGGACTTCTTCCTGTTATAGCTGGTTGTTGATTGATTGTTTATGGCTTTCATCAGTAGTTTATTGTCAATACATGTGTTGTTAGCGTAGTGACGACGTGATTGTGGCGTTGTGACGACGAAGTTATGGCGTTGTGAAGACGTGGTTGTGGCGTTGTGATGAGGTTGTTGTGATGTTGTGACGACGAAGTGACGACATCTGACACCAAATGTGACCGGGGGCAAGGTCGACGTGGGTTTATATTAGCAAAATAAGCACAAACGCAACAGTATATATGTTTATCAGTCAAATGGGTATATTCATTTCAATCACATCACAACAACGGGGAGTTGGAGTTCCCCTCGTGGACTATTATACTAAGCGAGTCAGCGACTGAAGGTTGTCACAATATTGTGGGTCACTC
Organism: Owenia fusiformis; assembly: GCA_903813345.2. Classification (NCBI taxonomy): domain Eukaryota; kingdom Metazoa; phylum Annelida; class Polychaeta; order Sabellida; family Oweniidae; genus Owenia; species Owenia fusiformis. The sequence goes on from CAIIXF020000012.1 coordinate 32,975,152, forward strand.
AGTATAATGGTCCCTAGGGGATGAGGTTATGAGCCCACTGGCTAAGCATGGTACAGTAGATAACGTGTCACTCCAGTTGTCCTGCTTGGACAGTCTCAGCCAGTGAACTGAGCTTTACAGATGAAAACTACAAATCACTGCCACAGCAGGGTTTGAAAATACATAGTCAATACAAAAATACAATGGGCTAAAAATAGCTTGTACATAGAAAGTACCTATTGAAATAGAAAATTGAACCCTAAAGTGAGGTTGAGAACAGTTGTATGGCTCACTTAATTCACTAAATAACTTGTAAGCTAAACCTTAGTACAGGGTGTCTAACAAGCCTGTTACACAATGTCCATGTATTTCACTTACAAAAACCATTAAATCAAAGTTATTTTAGGTTGAAGAATTTTTTCCCCCTGATAGGGGTGAATTGGGGGGTAGGGGGACTAACATGGTATGTAAAGGGTTAAATAATCATATTTCAGCTTGCCAACATGGTTTTTTGGATTCAGCATAAAAAGTTACATAAGAAACACTTGTCAGAACACTTTTAACACTAAACGCCTACCACATTTCCTCTAGATGAAAATGCACCTTGTCTAAAACTCAAGAATGCTTTCTTGACTCATAATCACAAAAAAGTCGAGTGACATTTTAGATGGAGAATTTCTTAGATGGGTATGCCTACATGTACGTTGATTCCTTTTTTATGTTGGATTAAAAATGATTCGATTGGAGTGAGTTAGGGATAAGGCATTTTTGAACCTAGACTTTGAATGTCTAGACCTTATTGACAAGTCACAAAATCTAAAAAAATTGAATGTTGAAAAAGTCCATACAGAAAATAAATGCTTTGATTTAGAGCTTTCGGGTGCCTTGATTTCTGTATTCTACTCATCATTTTATTACTTGACATACTTTTCATGCGATTCACTTCTACAATTTGTCAAAGTACTGTTAAAATTCTTAAAATTCACTTACTTGCGATGTGAACGAAAGTACACATTTGAAGGGAACAGGCGCCATTTTAAAATTTGCCGCGAAACGGCTGTTCTTTTAAGAGTGAAGGCCAAAATAGCTTTCTTTATAGAAACATTCACTTGTACAAGAAACGTACACTCAGATAAATATATGACAAATTCATAATTTTTATCAATGTTTGGAAAATGAGGTATTTTATTTTCACTGTTTATCATAAATAAAAAAGAAATGTAACAATATTTAATTTTTCAGGGGAGTAAATGTTCTTGATGGAACTCATGTCATCAAAAAACCCGCCCTCCCTACGGGGTTTGAACATGTGATTTTCTGGATTAGACTACATGAATTAATAAATTAAAAAAGTCTGCTCTGTATGTGAACATGGGATGATGTTGAACCCTTTCCAGTGGACTGAGGCCTGTTTTCTTCAAAATTAAACCTAAAAATTAAGGCCTTAAAAGGACCAGTAATGACCAAAAAGGCTCACTTTTGTGGCACCGGGGGTTCACTCCAAATAATTTTGGTAGTGCAGCACGGCCAATTTTGGTTTTAAGCATAAAACATGGACATTCTGATACAAACAAACAAAACGAACATTGCCAATTTGATAGGAAAAAACATGGAAAAGTGTCTAATAGTGTACCCTTTTTAAATCAAAATTCAGTTTTTCTACAGAAAATTGTATTAAATTCATTAATCCTTTGCTGGGACCTGGAACAAATCACTAGAGAAGTTGATTTTTTAGTCATTTATTAGTCTCAGAGGAATTAAACACATGGAAACCTTCAATCTTGAGAAGAAATTGACATGGAAAAAATGCTCAAAAAGGGGGGTCTTTGGGGCAGCACAAAGGTAGTGTGAAACCCCCAGGCTTTGGCCCAAATTTTTTTTAAGCCAAATGCAGGGATGGAAGGATACAGAGTTTATTTCACACAGTGCCATAGAGACAACAATCAATTAAATTATCATCCAAACGAGTACCTCTGTGCATATGTTTCTTACTAAAACAGACAAATAATCACATTTTTTTTATATTTTTGAAATATTTATTTCACTTAAGCACTGGACTACAGGCCAATATACTGTATACAAAATCTACACATATTCAATATTGTAGTAATATCACACAACATGTATACAAAATCTACACATATTGTATTAATATCAGACAACATAACAAAATTATTGCTTTAACAATTTTTCACAATCATTATCCTGACTTTATTTTGTACTAAAACTAAAATACTTAACATGTAGAATATAACCTTTGTAAATTCATATTGTTTCAGTACTGTATATCAAAAATTTATATAAATTCTATGCAATCTCAAAATAGCTTACTAAAAATTAAATTATGCCAAAATCAAGACAAGATATTATATTTCAATTATGGCATAAGATTATGAAAACACATTTTTAAATTCATATTGTTTCAGTACTGTATATCAAAAATTTATATAAATTCTATGCAATCTCAAAATACCTTACTAAAAATTAAATTATGCCAAAATCAAGACAAGATATTATATTTCAATTATGGCATAAGATTATGAAAACACATTTACTTTAAAAATTTTAAATCTTAGTAAACCTATCTCTACATTTGTTACTTATAAACTTATATACTTCTAAATGACTTCTTTAACACCAGGTATTTTATTGTCTGATCAACATACTAGTAAGTTACTAGTTTGTGCTATAACTTGTGTTAGTTTAATTGGTACCATTTAATTATGAAAATATGGAATTTAGCATTTTAAAATCGGCATTTTTAAATTTTGAATTTCTTAGGCTAATATTCCAAAGGAGATAACCGAATGAATAATAAAAAAATGAACTGGACAAAAAAATAAAAATGTCAAATAAAACTAGCACCAAATTATGACCAGCTACAGAAAACCTAACTAGTTACTAGTGTTACATTCAAAATGATAATTGGTGAATTTGGCAGATTGCCCATGTTTACAATATTTAGCGCCATGGGGAGCAAGGCACCACTCCCTCTTATATTCTGTAGCCTATATTAGACAATATTAGAGGGGGGGGGGGATGACTCACTCCCTGTGGCTGTGTTTAGCGCCAATACAATTTTTTTAAATGATGAAACAAACGTGACACACTAAACAGAATAACACTGGGAATTTCAATCTTATACTAAAGAGGCAGATCACCAAAATAATGCCTCACCAAATAAAGCCTCACCAAATCAACCCAGTGTACTGTATCTACTCTAGGGATGAACCTATTGACATAGACCCCATATACCTGGCTAAACCGCTGGTATCCAATGCTTTTATTAGAAAATATACTGTAACAATATAATACTGTCGGCATTTTATGCTTTACAGTCACATCACAACCTTCACTTCACTTGTACAACTCTCTACCTAGTAACGAGCTTACTCATGAACATATTGTAAAACATTGTTTAGAGAAGATCGTACCACACACAAGTAAGCTCGTTACCATAAGTAGGGAGTGTGTACATGGTGAATTGTTAATTTGAAAAATCTTCAGTTTTGAGGCCCAAAGGAATATCATAATATTCCTAGCAACATTTGTTAATCGTACAAAAATTGTAACAAATTATATACATGGCGCAAGTTAGTACCCCTCAGTTCAGTACCACTAGAGGGATTCAAGTTCAGTAATGGAAATCACGGTAACAAAGCAAATAATAAAGGGTGGTCAAAAAATGGAAACCCTGCATTTTCTTCATATCTTTGTCATTTTCAGACTCCCTGATATTCCACACATTTGTACATCATTCAATTTCCTACCATCCTACCATATGTCATGCGCATCAGACTGACAGTCACAATTTTACGGCACTTTGAATAACATTCTTCATATGCAGGTTTCCCTACAGTGCAAGAGGGGCAACTGGGGCATGTTCCTTGCTGTAACATTGTGACTATCGATCTGATGGCCAAGAAATAAGGTAGGCTGGTAGGAAATTGAATGATGTACAAATGTGTAAAAGGGAGTTATCTTTTAAAATGACAAAAATATGAGGAAAATTGTGCAAGGGTTTCCATTTTTTGACCACCCTGTATAATGTATATTCATTTTCACTCCTTTTGGGAAAAACATAATCACTCATTAACTGGAATTAATTATAAATTGAATTTATATAATCAACAGGTTTAAAAAATTCATCATATATTTTATCTTAACACTATTAACATTTAACAATCCATACTTTTTATAAACATCACAATAACATAATTGTAACTCTGGTATCAATTTTGATACTGTAAAACTGTCATACTGTAACTCTGGTATCCATTTTGATACTGTAAAACTGTCATACTGTAACGATACTGTAAAACTGTAATGCTGTAAAAATTTTATTGCTACATATGGAATTTTGTGATATTGCTCAATACAGATTTTGTATCCATAAACTTTTATCTTCTTTAAAGACAATTTTGTAAGATGTTCAAGTTTTAAAAATTTGTATTTATTTCACAGAACAAAAGTGTGTAAATAATACTAAATATCACAAAATATTTTCTCAACATAATTGCCACATTCATTTCTTCAATAAACATGTACTAATTGTTGGTGAATGCTCTACACTTTGAAAACTGTGAAATAAACATACACAAATAAGTATAACCACCAGAGTTACAGAATTTAGACTAAAACCTTTTTGTGTGTAAAAGTTAAAACAGTTGTTGATTACTTTTACACCATTATTTGATATCATTACTTGTGCATTTCTTTATTTCAGTTTTGAGAGAACTCTTAAACTGAAACTACAATTTTATTTAATCTCATCTCCCTCATCTTCACTCTCCCTCATTTATTCTCCCTTAAGTTCTCCCTTATTTGTTGAATTCTCCCTTGTTCAATTTACCTTGTTTTTGATTCTTGCTCATTTTTGTCCCTAATGTTTCTCATTCTACCTGAGAAGACATAATTTTTCTCAGCTATTTGATAGAGTATCACATGTGTGTTATATGTTTGAGAGTCAGGCAAATTTCAGATTACACATTCAGCTAATACCCTGAAATCTATGGTGCCTGTCTTAAAGGTTTCCATAAAGGCTTGTACATGTAACATTTCCTTAAAGAATTGCGCATGTCACCTTTCCTTAAAGAATTGGGTATGTTGCATTTCCTTAATGAATTGCACGTGTAACATTTTCTTTAAGAATTGCATGTGTAACATTTTCTTTAAGAATTGCGCATGTTACATTTCCTTAAAGATTTGTGCATGTCACATTTCGTTAAAGAATTGCACATGTAATTTCCTTAAAGGCTTACACAATCATGTCACATTCCTTAAAGGCGTTTACCCGTAATGTTTCCTTGGTGGCTAACATGCTTTAGATTGCCTTAAAGGCTTATCCTTGTTAGATTGCACATTTCAACTGAATGTTCACATTTTTAATAAGAGAGGAACATTATGAGAAACTTTTCATTTTTTAGAGAAGTACTCTCAAATTACATCTAGTCTTTGTTACCCCTTTACTCCTTTAGTGCAGTAATATACTATTCCTTGTTCAGCATATGGTGATCTACCACACGTCCATTTCTTCAGGGTTATAGCTGCTCTCGTAAATGTTAAGTTCTCTGAATGAAACATAATTCTTTAATGGGCGTGGTATATCCATTTTGTCAATCAAACTTGGCACATTAGATCCTCGTTTCTGAATCAATGGTTTCCTTATATGGTATCGACAGAGTTCCGCCAAAGTCCATGATGATGACATTTTTTCGTGAATCGCCACAAATAATTGTTTGAGATGTATGTTATTGGCAATGAAATTCTGGGGCACATATCCCATTGAAATCAGTTCTTTGATAATACGTGGTGGACATCGGACATATGTCAACATTTCCAAAATGGCCGTCCTCTTATGCCAAACGTCATTCCCGAGATTATCATCTCCAATACTTTGTGAATCGAAATGAAGTAAATCCAGTCTAGAGTTGGCTTGAATCAGCGCACGGGCCGCTCGTATTGACACATTTTTACATATCATCGCCTTTTGGAGGGGAATCTCTCCACAGTTATCCATTATATTTGGATCAGCCCCAGATTGGAGTAAATGTTCCAGACAGTTGGAGTACCCTAAGGACGCGCACCAGTGTAATGCCGTCCATTGTTTATGACTAGTCGCATTAACATTGCTTGTTACTGGAAGTAGCACCTTTAACATATCAACCTGTAACAGAAAGCAAAATAAAGCAAGGTGACACCACAATAGTGTGCAAAATTAAAGAACAAATCATTAAGAGGACTGCTGAAGTGAATGCCAGATCCTGGATGCCAGACACCAACCGCCATCACAGAAATGGTGACCATAACAATATGTCACAATATGGTGGTGCGGATATTACATCACAATAGTGTCAACTTAAAACGTGACAAAACAATGAGGTCTCAAACTGCGATATGACATCTCATTAGTGTCAACTTGAAACATGACATCCGAACGAGGAGTCAACCTGCAATGTGACATCATAATGAAGTACGATCTTGCAATATGACATCATAATGAAGTGTGACCCTGCAAAATGACATCACACAAAATGTCTGAATGCCTGCATGAATTAGTTTCTCAATGTTAGGAAATTATATACATGAAAAAAGAATATAAAACTAAATCCTAAGAAACTCACCTGACCTCCCATCGAGGCGTAAATCAACGGCATATTTCCCGCTGCATTTTTCTGATCAGGGTTAGCGCCCTCTTTTAGCAACATCCTGACTTCATTTACGTCCCCACCACAGACTGCTCTGGTCAGTTCTGTCCAGCCGTAGAGATCCATCTTAAAAGTTCATCTAATCTGGAAATATATTGTTAAATTGAATTATTCATAATGCTGGAACGTACAATTTAGAGTTACTGTACTGTAGTCCATACTTGCTAAGGTTCTTGGTACTGTTAGTTAACATGCACACTGTGAAAAAAGCCAAATATAGTTTGTACTATAGCAAACTATTTTTTAGAATAACCCCCATATAGTTTGAATTTCACCTAAAATATGGGCGAGAATAGTTTCTCCCATATTCCTAAAAACGGAACACTTTAATATAAGTCCTGATATACTCTCCGGTACGCCCATATAAACTAAAATAAGTTGCATATATCATTGCAGAGTGTATATCTTTGCTGAACTATTTTCCACTTATACGCCTCAAAGTAGGAATCAAACCTACTATATGCGGTGAAAAACAACTTATATTAAATAAAAACAGACTATATGAAACTATACTTGACTTATTCTTCTCTTATTCTACCTCAAAACAAACTATACGCGTCTTATACGCAATATTACGTAATAGCTTCAGTTCCCGAGTTTGTTGTTTTAACAGATTAAAAGCAAAATCCAGCACTGAATGTATTTTGTTTTCAATGCTAATTAATTTGCTTTTTCAGATTAATCTGGTCATTTCTATAACTGAGGGTTCTAATTTCCATCAAAAAGTCATTTATAAATTAAGCTTTTTACTTTTACTAAATTGGACAATGACAGTCGAATTATAATTAACACCGTGTTAAATTTTGGATTCATTTCATTAAGTCTGTGGAAAGTTACATTTTTCAATTCACTAGGTATTGAAGTAAAAATAATATAGAATAAAATGTTTAATATAGTTGCAATAAGAGGGAATCGTAGAGAATATTTTTTCCTGTATGGTAGGCAGTTATTTCCTGTATTATAGCGGAATAAGGTATAATAACTATTTTTAAAAATTAATTTTTCTTTAATAATATTATTTGTGTATTATTATTTGAAGGGAACGACATATAATTCCATATAATATAGAATAATATTCTAGTCAGGAGCAAACAATATGTTGGCATTTGCAATCAAAACCGGATTATATGCGTTTATTTTTGAGCCGTTAATCCCTAAGTATTCCATTCCTATGAAATGAGTTTCGTTCACACTAATTAATCCGTTTGTTAGGATTAATTTCTACAGCTGATGGTTCTTATTTCTCAAAAAATTATTTGCAAATTAAGTTTTTACATACATTTATTTATTTGATTGTATAATGTCCCTCGAGTTATGATTAAGATTGTGTTAAATTTGGGATTCAATCGATCAATCCATTGGAAAGTTAATTTTTTATTCTTAATTAATGAGTTTTCCTCACATTTCTACTCTATTGTTTCTCTGTCACATCAGGTTTACAACAAACAACATTTAAATCCCCCTCTTACACAGGTACGAACAACCACCTGTACTATTCACTTTGCCAACCAAAAACAGTCATGACACGGATCTGCTCAATATTCAATTAATATATTACGCATTTTATACAAGCCCGTGCCTAAGGACCCCCTTCCCTTGGCCAACAATTCTTTAAAGAAATGCAGTTTTCACCATTCACATACATGTATTGACATGTCAGAGGAATGTAATTGGTAAAACTTTAATCCCTAAGTGTCAATTTCTATGAATTGAGTTTTGTTCACCCTGATAAATAATCTGTTTGTTAGAGTAAATGGATTAATTTCTTCAGCCTATGGCTCTAAGTTCCACAAAAAATACAAATTAAGTTTTTCATATTTATTTGATTGTATAGTGTATCTCGTGCTATGATTAACATTGTGTTAAAATTTGGATTCAATCGATTAACTCATTGGGAAGTAATTTTTTCTTGATTTTTAATTATGGGGTGTCCTCACAATTTAACTCCATTGTTTCTCTGTAACATTAAGTTTAATACAACAAACAAAATTTAAAGCCCTCTCTTACACAGACACAAACAAACACCACTATTCACATCGCAAACCACACACAACGTTTATAACACAAAATTGCAAAAACATTCAGCTCAATACATTACGCATTTGATACAGGTCTGTGGCCATGGGGGAGGGTCGTTGGGTTCATGTGAATCCCCCAACCCCTTGCCAAGATTCTTTCAAAATCATACAGTTTTCACCAATCTGAGCACTGTCAAGTGATTTTTGGCCAACATTATCAATTTGGCCCCCCTGGGTACGTTTTGAAAATTGACCCCCTGAGCTCAAACTTATTATGAGCCTGTAATATACCAGAAATATTGCTCAGATTTTATCTGACAAATCACTTATAATAAATTAGGAAATAACATGCTTTATGTACATGATACAAGTAGTATTAAGCCATATTAAAACAAAGTTAAAACTTGTATTCTTTCACATTTCACAATTCATGTGTTTTCTGTTATCCATATGATATCTGAGATAAACACCCGTGATAAACAACAGAGATTAGCCCGTGCAATACAATTGTTTCTATTAGAATTGGACCATTTCTTTTTAAAACAGCTGGTTTTATCAATCTTTGTTTTCCGTTTCAATATATACAGTACATATACAAAAGGTGCAAGATTCGGTATGTTTAGTTGATAATGTTATAATGCAAATAAAGAAACGGGCGCATTTTACATTTATTGCAAATGTTTCATCTGACAAATTGATGATTATGTTTTGAGCAAATTGGTGCATGGAAGAACAAACTGATGCAAATAACATACAGTATGGACATACAGCTATGTCAGAGCAATATGATAAGTAAGACTTTAATCCCTAATTATTCTATTTCTATAAAATGAGTTTCGTTAACACTGATAACTAATCTGTTTGTTAGAGTCAATGGATTAATTTCCTACAGCCAACGATTCTAAGTTCCACAAAAAATAATTTGTAAATTAAGTTTTTTTTTATTTATTTGATTGTATATTATCCCCCATGTTATGATTAACATTGTGTTCAAATTTGGATTCAATCGATCAATTCATTGGAAAATTAATTTTTTAATTCTTAAGTAATAAGTTTTCCTCACATGTTTACTCTATTGTTTCTCTGTCACATCAAGGTTACAATAAACGACATTTAAATCCCCCTCTTATATTACATAGGCACAACCACCTGTATTCACTTTGTCAACGACAAAAAAACAGTCTTGGCACAGAAATGCTCAATATTCAGCTAAATACATTACGCATTTTATACAGACCCGTACCTAGCGACCCCCTCCCCTTGGCCAACAATTCTTTAAAGATTATGCAGTTTTTCACCATCTCGTACATGTATTGACATGTCAGAGCAATATAAATAAAACTTTAATCCCCAAGTATTTAATTTCTGTGACATGAGTTTTGTTCACTGTCAACTAATCCGTTTGTTATGAATTAAAGGATTAATATCTACAGCCGATGGTTCTGATTTCCACAGCAAAAATAATTTGCAAATTAAGTTTTTCTAATTTATTTGATTCTTTAGTGTCCCTCTTGCTATGATTAATATTGTGTTAAAATTTGGAATTAATCGATTAACTCATTGAAAAGTTAATTTTTTGATTTTTAATAAATGACTTTTCTTCACCTTTAATCCACAGTTTTTACCCAAATGTCGAAAGAAACAGTGAAAGGTTAAACTAGGCTCATGAGTGTTTCAATTTGAGACATAGTATGTGATGTGCTCGAGGTACATCAGTATATTAAAAAGTTCAATTTGGCGCATTAGTATAGTTCAAGTTGGCGCATCATTTATGATGTTCAAAGTACATCCTTACAGTGAAAGATCAAGCTTGGCTCATGAGTATGTTTCAATTTGGGGCATAGGATGTCATGTGCTCCAAGTACATCAGTATTTTAAAAAGTTCAATTTGGCAAGTTAGTATAGATCATTTTGGCGCGCTATTTATTATGTTCAAAGTTCATCCTTGTATTGAAAGGTTAAACTTGGCTTATGTGTATGTTTCAATTTGGGAATACATCAATATATTGAAAGGTTAAACTTGGCTCATGAGTATGTTTCAATTTGGGACATAGCATGTTATATGCTCTAAGTTCGTTAGTATATTAAAAAGTTCAATTTGGCGCATTATCATAGTTCATTTTGACGCATTATTCATGATGTTCAAAGTACATCCTTACATTGAAAGGTTAAACTTGGCTCATGAGTATGTTTCAATGGGACATAGTATGTGATGTGCTTCAAGTTCATCAGTATATTAAAAAGTTCAATTTGGCGCATTATCATAGTTCAATTTGGCGCGTTATTTATGATGTTCAAAGTACATCCATACATTGAAAGATTAAACTTGGCTCATGAGTATGTTTCAATGGGACATAGTATGTGATGTGCTCCAAGTTAATCGGTATATTAAATAGTTCAATTTGGCGCATTATCATAATTCAATTTGACGCGTTATTTATGATGTTCAAAGTACATCCTTACATTGAAAGGTTAAACTTGGCTCATGAGTATGTTTCGATTTGGGACATAGTATGTGATGTGCTGTTAGTTCATCCATATATTAAAAAGTTCAATTTGGCGCATTATCATAATTCAATTTGACGCGTTATTTATGATGTTCAAAGTACATCCTTACATTGAAAGGTTAAACTAGGCTCATGAGTATGTTTCGATTTGGGACATAGTATGTGATGTGCTGTTAGTTCATCAGTATATTAAAAAGTTCAATTTGGCGCATTAGTAAAGTTCAATTTGGCGCATTATTTATGATGTTCAAAGTACATCCTTACATTGAACTGTTAAACTTGGCTCATGAGTATGTTTCAATTTGGACATAGTATATTATATGCTCTAAGTTCGTCAGTATATTAAAAAGTTCAATTTGGCGCATTATCATAGTTCAATGTGATGCGTTATTCATGATGTTCAAAGTACATCCTTACATTGAAAGGTTAAACTTGGCTCATGAGTATGTTTCAATGGGACATAGTATGTGATATGCTCCAAGTTCATCAGTATATTCAAAAGTTCAATTTGGCGCATTACTATAGTTCAATTTGGCGCGTTTTCTATGATGTTCAAAGTACATCCTTACATTGAAAGGTTAAACTTGGCTCATGAGTATGTTTCAATGGGACATAGTATGTGATGTGCTCCAAGTTCATCAGTATATTAAAAAGTTCAATTTGGCGCATTATCATAGTTCAATTTTGCGCGTTATTTATGAAGTTCAAAGTACATCCTTACATTGAAAGGTTAAACTTGGCTCATGAGTATGTTTCAATGAGACATAGTATGTGATGTGCTCCAAGTACATCAGTATATTAAAAAGTTCAATTTGGCGCATTAGTATAGTTCAAGTTGGCGCATCATTTATGATGTTCAAAGTACATCCTTACAATGAAAGGTTAAACTTGGCTCATGAGTATGTTTCAATTTGGGATATAGTATGTGATGTGCTTCAAGTACATCAGTATATTAAAAAGTTCAATTTGGCGCATTAGTATCGTTCAATTTGGTGCATTATTTATGATGTTCAAAGTACATCCTTACATTGAAAGGTTAAACTTGGCTCTTGAGTATGTTTCAATTTGGGACATAGTATGTGATGTGCTCAAACTTCATCAATATATTAAAAAGCTCAATTTGGCGCATTAGTATAGTTCGATTTGGTGCATTATTTATGATGTTCAAAGTACATCCTTACATTGAAAGGTTAAACTTGGCTCATGAGTATGTTTCAATTTGGGACATAGTATGTGATGTGCTCAAACTTCATCAATATATTAAAAAGCTCAATTTTGCGCATCAGTGTAGTTCAATTTGGAGCATTATTTATGATAAGGTTGATCCATACTATTATATAATATGTTATAAATTGTACATGTAACCTAATGATTTGCATACAAAAAAAAGTTTTCGTTCTGTGCAATCCCTCATCCTTCATAATATTTAATCCCGGGGATTTTGTACCGATTCCTTTTTGTATTTCATACATTTGAATATTTTTTTCTTTTTAAAATTTAAAAATGCATCATCATCATCATCAACTTCTGCAACATAATTATACAACAATTAATTTTCCTCTAGATGGCTTCACTCTAAACCTCCGAACCCTCTAAACCCTGACTAGGGGTATAATTTGTCATAGGAAAGTCAGGATTGTCTCAATTTAAAACTGACAAAGAACAAAGATATCACGATACGCTTTACCTCATTTTAATTTTAACTACACCGAAATTGCTGCTGATTTTTGGTAAGACTAAAAACAAACTTCAAATTAATACACGCTTATTTTACTCAAAACGGAGAATAAATAATTTACCGATTTATATTTGAAATATACCCAAATTTTTCATTCCACTTTTTGTATTGACTTACATTTTTAAAATGCATTTAAAGTTTATTTAAAATCATATACTTCAACATCATAAAATTTTGAATGAGATCTCAGACATTAAGTTTGATTAAGCTTTCTTAAGTGAAACGCATGATTTTATTTGTTTACATTAGCGCTTAATTGAAAGATAAAATAGGATTAACTCCAAGCAAATTAAGGCACATCAAAGAATATATAGCTTCGCGTATAAGAGGCGTATAGTTTGTTTTTGGATTACGTAATACATACTATACTCATCTTTTCTATGTACTTATATCCTACTATTCCTGGCTATTAAGAATAATCGGAGAATAGTTCAAACGATATTTAGTATCGTAGAGTATATACCACCAATACTAAATGTTCCGCTTCTGAGGCAAGAATAGTTTGTTTCCCATACCGAATACAATATAGTGAGGACATACTGAACTATATTCACAAATAGTTTGCCACTTATACGCTACTATATTTGGCTTTTTGCACAGTGGCAGTCAGTCCATCAGGAAAACAACATATTTCCACCAGGATAAACCCCATTATGTATCATAATCCCAATGTGTGCTTGCTAATATAATTATTTCATGTTATTTTGCAATTTAAGCAATGACCTCTGTTTTTTTACTGCTAAGGCAGAGATAAGGAGAGGTCCTTTAAGATTATTCCCAAGAAAATATTTTATTCTATTTGAAACATTTAAGCCTGTTTCTTCAAATGTTGAGTCATTTTTTTAAATTTGTCAATTTTCTCCACCTAAAGGCAATTTTCTAGATAATGAACCAATTTTAGAATATGAGATCTGAATAAGGCCACATATTATATAAGAAATCCAGAAAGTATTCTCTGTGATGATACATGTTTGGTTAGGTTTCTATGGTGCAGCTGTTTTTCTTATTCCTGATTGATTGCTCTTCACAACTTAGCCTCAATCCCTTAAATCAACTAAAATGAGGTCAAATTTTAAAGTCTAAAAATGAGGCAAACACAATAAATAAAGCAAAAATAAACTTATAACTTAACAACCTAACATTCTAAATTGTTATAAAATCTCAAAATATATCATGATTTTTTCATATTTTAGAGAGAACATGAGGATATTGATAAGATTTTTGTAAGATTATGAAAAGAAAAGTTGTATTTGAGGTGTTCAGGTCTACCATCTCTCTGCCATTGATTAATGCTACTCAAAGGTCCCTATAAATACATTCCACTTGTAAGAATTCTGTAAACAAAAATTACAAACTTTAGTCTTACTCACACAGGCATGAGGCAAAGGCGAGACTTAGTGCCTCTGCCTCACCAACATTATTACAGAAATATATTACTGCAGATATTTCTAAATATAAACCATGAAAAAACAACTAATTTTCTCTCACCTATTCAATTTTCTCTCCCCTTTTTGAATGTGCCTCATCTATTTAATGTTTGCCTCACCTATTGAATCTTGCCTCACCTATTCCAATTTGCCTCGCATAATTTCAGATCCAGCCTACATCCCTGACAGTATTATTACCACCTATTACTACCATAGAACATATGAATGTGCCTCCAGGCTATTTCCCTGTTGTTATTTAACTGGTTTTATGCTTTTTAAAAACTGATTACTAGATTTACATAAAAGCTTCCATGGCTCAAAATGTAACTTACATTGTGAAGATGTAAATTGACTCTAACCTTGTTCCTAAGTTTGAAATTCAATATCTTTGATTCTAGTAGACACTGAATTGATTTATTGATCTAAAATTATTGAACTATACCGATCGTAAACAGGTTTTTGGTCCAATATTTAGGATTTCAGTGACGTCAATTAACATACCCGGATATTCAACCAACCAAAAGCCCATGTTAAAACACTTTAAGTATGTTTCAATCTTAATCCATAATTCCGTAAACTATACATGTATTCACATTTTTTATGCAAAAAACTAATTGAAAAAATGACCATGTAATACCGGCGATTACTAGAGTGCTGCTAACTCGATAAAAGGCTGGCGCTGGCTAGAATTGTCTATGGTTCTAGCCAGGATAAAGATACCAGTTCTTCAACTCGACAATGGGAAGAACTGCTCTACCTTAGTGACTAATATGTCATTGATATGACATCTAAAGAGTCAATAAAAGATATATATAATACTATTTCTTACCTTTGTTAAAAATGTTGGAACTGTTTTGAAAAATCATCTTAAAAGTACTTAAAGCCTGGAGCCCCAGATGTCCTTAACTTTCACCCTGGTTGTAAATGTTCAGTCAAGTCATGTAAATGCAAAGGAAGGAAGGAAGAGGAAAAGCAAGGAAGGAAGGAAGAGGAAAAGCAAGGAAGCAAGCAAGGAATAAACAAACTAGACATGCAATTGAGACTCTTAATTGCACAAAAAACTCCAAAAATTGGAAATTAGATGTGAAATTTTAGGACGGATATGAATGAAAAATAAAGAGTGACATTTTGCAGCTGGGATTCAAGGTCAATGTACTGATAGAGGGATTAAAGTGCAAAACCTTAAAGATGCAGACCTATTTCGTTTCTGAATTTAACAGAATCCTTTAGACCAATGTGTTTGGAGGGGAACTTACCTGTCACTATAAACTAAATGCCTCTGACCAACATCAAAAATCATTATTTTTACATCACCGTACAGATCACTTTTTAGTATTGCCAGTTATTACCAGTAATTTAATTTTCCTTGCTAAATACTGAATTGATTTTTGTCGAACAGAAACAAGTCTATGTCTGTACATTTATTGAATGCAAACATGTAGAGCTAAAAACAAGAAACTGCATGTTCACATGCTGTTTGTGCAATAATTTATAGCAAAAACATAATAAAAGGATGTCTGAATGTTCAACAGGCATTTTTATTATGTTTGTACCATATAACCTTCAGTTTTATTATCACTTACTGTAAAGCTCATAAAGATGTATATATGAATGTTACACCTTTGGTAAACTCAACTTAAATAATTCATTTTCAAGATACTAACTTCCTCTATTCTTAAATTAATTCACTGATTAAGAGATAATCCTTAGCTCTAGAGCTTTGATCCAATTTAAAATACAGGGCATAGGTCTGGGAACTTGTGTGTATTCGACTTGATCTTATATGCTCTCGGGCCTATGATACAGAGTATTGATAGTCAGATAACCGTGCCACTTCACTACACTAACTTTACTACACTTATCCAAATGAGAAATCAAGAATTACCATGATTAGGTTTTCAATGAGATAAGATACAAGACTAGACTACACTACACTACATTTTCTCGTATAGTCTCCCAACACAAAAATATAAATCATTTTCATCATGTCCAATCATTGGGATCCCTATGTAGATAGTACTTTCCTGACCTAAGATTGATTTATAACTGTCCAAAAGATGATACATTATAAACAAGCCAAAAGGTACGCCAAAGATATTGATGCTAGTAAGTACTGCAAAGAGATGTCACGTTTTTATAATTTGTCATAGGTTTAGAGGGTTGATTGGTTTTGGCTGTGTGATGCCATGGTTACTGTTAGATACATCAACCATATCCCGTTGTCTCCCAAAGGAGAAACCTCTCAGCTCCATGCCACCCCTGCTATTTACTTTGTCTCCCATATCTCCTTAGTCCTTACCCATGTATGTCCCCCAACCCAGGCCCATAGCCAGGGGGAGCGGCCACTCTCAACCCCTCTGGCCAGAAATTCTATCAAAATCACACAGTTTTTCACCATTCTGAATACTTTTCACGTGATTTTTGCCAAAACTGTCTAAAGGTCCCCCTTGACAAAATCTCCCCCCTTGGTAAAACCGCTCCCCCACTGGTAAATCCTGGCTACGGGCCTGCAACCCCACATCAACCTTATCCCAAGGCCATTGTCTCTTAAAGGAGAAACTTCTCAGCTCGATGGCATTGTAATTTCTAATTAAATCAACCTCATCTCTCCAATCCATCTATCCCCATGCTGATGCCCTAGCTTGCTCCATTTATCATTTTATATCTTGATCTTATTTTCAACACACTTCATCCCTACTTGTCAAATTTGTCCGTCCCCCTTGATATGTTGTCAAGTGGCAAACATGATACCCTAATAATATGAGATGAAGACATATTGATCTTGTAGCATATCACAAAGTATTCTAGATACACGTTTGGTGTATTACTGTCCAGGATCAAGACTAGATAAACAACTCAAAAGTACATCCTTTTTCTCTTGAACTGATGAAAGGGGCTTCTAATTTCTACCCTGGATTACTATGGCCTTATCACACTCACCTCTGACTTCTATAAATGATTATTAGACATTTTTCAAGCTGATGAGTCTTAATGATCGCAAATGTAGCCTTAATGGAGAGGCGGAAAGTAAAATGAGTGCCAGTTCTGTGACCTCCCAATGCATTGAAGCAAGTGGGTGCTGTACCCACTTGAAATTTAAATACAAGACTTGAACCCACATGAGATCCATTTGCACCCACTTGAAAATTGGAAAAATTAATAGAGGATATCCTATGATTTATGAGTGATATGATCTTTATCCACGAATGGATATGATATCTGCATGAGCGAGCGTAGTTCTTTTTATTCCATAGTTAAAGTCATCATCAGAATCGTCGGAAATTAAGTCATTTAATTTGAATTTTCCAAACGATCCGGCGATGTTGACACTTAGCCTCGTTTTGAGTCTGAAGTAGCAAAAATCCATAAACCATCGCATACAACGTCGTATGTCATGGCTAAAAAACCGTATGCTATGGTTAAGTGAAAATTTGTCAAAAATATCATATTTTACCACTGATTACAAAAATACCGTTTTTATTTTCACATGTTATCCTATGAATATCATGCTAACTATGGAATAATATAAAATACGAAAATCCTAGGCTCAGAACACTTCAATTATTCATAAGTAGAAAATGCAAGTTTTTTTCATAATAACCTTAGAGAACATGTCAGTGAGAGATAAGAAAAGACATAACTAAAGGTCAGGATCTACTTATCAGTTATCTAAAGCAAAGTTTCTCATTTAGTCCTTCTTCAAAATATCACCATAGTAACTTAACTCGACATTTACGTGAAAAAATACCTGTTTTAACTTAAAGTAATTTAAAAAAATCAAGTACAAAATAAATACATAATTCTTGAAAGTTGTATCATATTTTATTCAAATGAAACATAAATGCTTTTATTCCACTATTTTTTAACAGTATAGAAAAATCTTAAAGAAAGTTATTGATTAATTCAAGGACTCTGAGCTTTGATTAAACATGGATTACTGTTTCTCCAGGGATCAAGTACGGAATTGTTTTTCACTAATGAGATCTCATAACAGGTTGATGGTTATGACTTGTCTAATAACTGGTTCAGATATTTTTCATCAACAAATGATAAATCAGGAAACTGAATTTACACTTTTGCCCCCCCCCCCCGATGGCAGTCATTATTTGTATACTAACATGGATTACTGTTTTTCCAGGGATTATGAAAAGAATTCTTTTTAATTAATGAGATCTTGTAACAGGTTGAAGGTCGTGACTTGTCTTAGAACTGGTTCAAATATCATACATCAACAATTGCTCAATCAAGAAACTCTTAATTTACTCTACTGCCCCCAATGGCAGTCACTATTTGTATATTGATTGTTTCTCTAGGGATTATGAACAGAAAACAGAATTCTTTTTAATTAACGAGATCTCATAGCAGGTTGAGAGTTATGACTTGTCTTATTACTAGTTCAGATATTTTTCATCAACATGTAATAAATCAAGAAAGACTCTGAATTCCTATCAGTTGGTTACTCTAGCTACCCTCTGATTAAGCTGATGATTTCAGTTTTAATGCATGGATATCCTTATGGTTGGTTCTTTAATAGGAATCGAAACAAGATAGCGATTTTTCAATGACGACCAAAGATGGCAGAGGATATTTCAACCTTAATTTTGCTCAACCATCTTCTGTTCAAGGTGCTCCAAAATTCTGGATCATCAATTTATATCAACAAATATTTAGGAGGAAACTCTCGTGTAATTTTTGACTTTATTCAAGCTGATATGTTACAGTCACCAATTGCCAAACTGGCAGGCAATATATATGCAATATATGCCAAATTGGCACCAAATAATAAGTGTAAATTGGAGTAAAACACTCTCAATTTGGATACAAAACGATAAAATAACACGCTCATTGAACCATGCCATTTTAAAGATTTTTCTAAGAGTGCCCACTTTCGAGCATCAATTGACCATTCATGACCGATAATACCTCGATAAAATCACAGGATCAACACATGTTTAAAGAGGATAGACTTAAAGTTAAATTCTGGCACAGGGTATGTGACATTGCTCATTACTAGTTCATATGTTTTTCACCGAACAGGTGATAAATCACATATATTACACTGGGGAAAACAACAAGTATCAATAATAACTATCATTTTTCATAATACTTGTTATTATCAATCTGATCCCTGACTTATTTTGGAAAATGAGCAAATAGGATCCAGTTTCTGGAAATATAACGCAGTTAGTGATGCAAAAATATTTGTGAACTAAAATAAAAAGACTCATTTTTCTTTATTAATTCCATACGAGATAAAATAATGATGAATGGATTGACAGATGAAAGCACAGACAGACAGATGCAGTGATCTCCCCAGCATTTAAGCAAGTGGGCACCGCAGCATCCACCTTATATTCTGAAAAAAGGCCTGCGCCCATCTGAAAATCCATTTGCACCCACTTGAAAATGAGAGAAAATCATTATAAATTGGAAAATATTTTCACCAATTTTGGTCTGATTATGATATAAAAATGAGAATTTTTCAATCACTTGTGAAAAAATTCTGTGGAAAACACTGAGATGGATATAGATCATAAATGTGATGCTTACCAAAATAAGTAACAATACTCAAATGACAAAATATATCCATTTAACAGTTAATCCACTCAACAAATATTACACAGTATCCAGAGCATAGGGCACTAACCCTGCCAAATATAAGTACAGTGAACTGGGTACAGTATGGCGCACTGCCAGACAGTTCACCAACTTATGTCAGACTAATGATCATAACTTCTGACTTCAACAAGAGCTGATCAAAGAGGGTTTAAATAAACCATGCTACACTTTTAATACTACTGGTTTTGATGATGATCAAATCTTAAAAATCTCAAATGTACCTCATATAAACAAAATATTATAATAAAGATTATCTGATTACATATTTAGATCAGATTTTTATTTTTATTTTATTTTGCTTAGTCAAAAAACTAATTCTATTTTGAAGAGTACAGGCAAAGTTGGATTCTTTCAAAGGGTAAGCTATCCTCATGCATGGCAGGAGGATTACTCAGGGGAAGGATATATGCAATAATTTTAGGAAGTTAATAGTAAATACTAAACAAGTTGTTTATATGATGATTTCAAGTACAAACTATCTATTCCAGATTATACAAATAGTGGACTGCCATAACGAGACAACTTTTAGACCGAAACACCTCTCTTTGTGTTATTATGTGAAAAATAACTTTTATTTTCCCATTGACTCCCATGTTAAAAGGTCTTTTAAAATAATGTGAAAACCTACAAATCCAATGAATTCTAGAGAGCAATCAACATGTTTAGACTCACTGACTCGGAAGAAAGAAAACTACGTGCTCTTGCAAATGAGGTGTGGAAGCTAGATTTCAATTTTAAGGCAATACTGATGGAGACTGCATTTTTTTTGTTTTACATGTACAATGCAGTTGCACCCCCCCCCCCCCCCCCGCCCCCGTTGGAAAATTCTGAAGTCCCCAGATATGAAATATGGCAAAAACGTCAGCAAATTCCAGTCAAACTTGCGTAGTTAGAATTTATTATGTCAAGAAATTTGCCTCCTGTTGGCATTTGTGGTACATATATTTTTTTGTAGACTAAATACTTAAACACTGACGTCAAATAAATCTGATTATATAACCCAGAGGTTACTTTTATAAGATATTGCATATGTTTGCTAATGTTAAGACAGTCTGACCTGAGACTGATAAAAACCGAGATACTCAAAACCTTGTTTCTAAATTTGTAAAAAAATCAGTCTAATAGGTCCTTGTGAATGTACCAGTATATTGAGGTTTCATTATTTCTACAACAGAGCAGTGTTACCCACTGGCGGATCTGTGCCCCCCCGCCCTGGGTGAGCCCAGAAAAGAAATTGGGCCCAACAAATTAAAAAATAAGGCCTTAAAAGGCCGAGTAATGTCAAAAAGAATTCTGTACCCACTAAAGGGAGGGGCACCATGGGCACCAGCTCCCCCCCCCATGCCCCCCGGATCCACCAATGCATTGTAAACACTTTTACCCATTAGTGCTATTGCAAATGCCATGGTAACAATGGTGTTCAAATTAGACAGGTTTTACTGCACATGTATATCAATATCACATCGGTTATCCAATTCCAGGACTTATAGTCCACAACGTAAGTGGGGTCATCGGCAGTGAGTAGTTAGTACTGTTAACATAGATATAGATGCATAGATGCACCTGTAGGGTCTTTATTTATAAATCTGATATAGAAGGTCTGATGTAAGTCAGAACTCCAATAGTCTTACTCGAGTCTCTAGCCAATACTTGGCTAGAGGGGATTTCATCTGAATACTGTGAACTCTATTTGAAAAAAGCTGGACGGGGTGTCATAAATTTATTGAATATTTAAAAAATCGCCAGATAAATAAATCATTAATCAAACGGGACCCAGCTCGGCTCCTTGATGAGATATGACATGATTTCATCAGGATTTCGTCTAAAATCAAAACAAAATGGCTCCAAGAAAAATGGCGATGTTCGAAAACTGGATGAAATGTCGTTAATGTCTGACATTAGTAACCGGCTGTAAATTCTAAGTGAGCGATCAGGAAGATGTGAACTAATACACTGATCACTTTATGTGTGTTTTGGGATTTTGGTGAGGTAATAAATAATAAGACCAAAACTCGCAATTCAAATTGTGATGTGGAAAATGGTTGACATATGATTTCAAATTTATGATTACGACATGACCAGTTGTTCATGCAGGAATATATCTGTACTGGAAGGCCACGATACAGTGGCCTTAGAAGAAGGTAACAATAGTCCAACTCATCAGAGCCCTGTCTAACATACATATCTATGGGAATGTACTAAAAACCCTTCGACCCTTCGACCCTACGACCTACGACTTACAGGGTGTCAAGAATTTTTGAAATATATTTTTATGAAAACCCTTCGACCTTCTATTTTCTATCTTTCTTTCTGTCCGATCAACAATAAGTACAGTTATACAAGAAATGTAAACGAAGTGAAAATATTCCCAAAAATTTTCCGAAAGGCATGTCATTTCCGGAAGTTATGATACGTTATATTACCGAACATGCGTGAAAATGGAACGTTTGTTCGGATGTCCTTGAAAAATCAAGTTGATATGGTTACCCAGGCGCGTATCGTCATGTACGCAAAATACGCCCAGGCGTACTGTTTGAATTTGAAAAAAAATTTTGAAAAAAACATGAAATTCAGTATTTTACTGTTATTGTCTTTGATGATGTGTAAACCTTTGTTGTACAAGTGTATTAACGCTGAATAAGTTCTCGATTCCCTCATTGTCATTCACTGTTTTCGTGATTCAAAGATTCAAATTTTTTCGTGATTCAAAGAGTTGCGTCATTCTTGTACGCTTCTTCAAGGCCGTATGGGGTATGATGGCGAATCCCGGTAGAGTACACGCTCAAAATCAGCAAATTCAGTACGTTTTAACCGGAGTATCACTTGACATTATTGAATGTAAGAATGTAATTTAATTATTTAAACCGTACGATAAGTGGATTTAGCTTCAATAGTGCAGGGGGGCCATTCAACGATCATCGACAAGTGTCAAAATATATTTAGGTTTGGATATTTCATCAAGACTAACATATATTTTCATTATCTACAAAGAAATCCTCTGGATGAACATTATTTCAGCTGATATTCCTCTTGAAACATGGTGGATCTTAAAAATCTATAAGTGGGACTCCCTTTATAGAAGCTTTGAATTGAATTTACACTTCTTAATGCTGAAATTGATAGTTTATACATACATTTTATGAAAATAGGTATGTCAAAGAAGGTATTAAGCCAAATATTGACCTGATAGCTCAGAAAAAATAAAAAATTTCGAATTTTCTCTCTACAGTCCTTATTGCCCCTTTAACTACATTGATTAAGCCAATAAAGCCCTTATGTGTAGAGCATTTCCAAATTCCCACGACCTTGTGCAGACAACTTTCTCTATTTTCGTCTGGTGTAGTGTTTTTATTTTTGGGGGCCTTTAATTCACGGGTTCCTAATCAATTAATTAATACCACGTCTATTGCAGAAATAGCCCCAGCTATGACAACATTATCGATGCAAATTCATTAAGGGAGTGTATTACTTCTGTAGAGAGAAAACAAACTCTCATTGAAGGTGTTTGGCCAAAGATCATACGCCAAAAATCGCATTCATCTTCACACATTATTCATCCACATACGGGGGCGTACCCTTGCAAAATGACCACGATACGCGCCTGTTACCAAAACCTAATAGTTGCCATGGCAACCATAGAAATGGGCTAAAAAAGAGAGCAAAAAGCACCCAAACCCACCATAATGGCAATTTTTAAAATATTTCTAGATATACAAATTTTCTTAAACTTTGATATCATCTAGAACACTTGTCAAAAAATTTGGGGGTAGGTTTACCACTTCGATTTTTTTCTAGGCTTGGTCAAAGTAGAACTACGAAAAAGCATTAATTTTACTTTTGAATCACCTATTATCGCCCAAATGGCTATTATATTTTTTCAAGGTCGAGGTCGCCATGCTAAAAGTTGAATTACGGAGATAAATCTGCTCTTCAGACAATGTTTTTGACAGCTTTTCTTCACCACAAAACAAAGATCTTTGCGCTGGTATGCCAATTTCCATGAGATAATGTACGGGAAGGAGGAACTGTGTCTTTAAATGTCATCAAAACTTTATGCCAACACGTGAAAAGGCCATTTTCGCACTACTTTTGGTGTAATAATGCCATCGAACAAACATTCCAATTCACCCATGTTCAGTAATATAAGGTGTTATTACGGTAAATACCACTTCCGGGTGTTTTTTAAAACTTTAAAAACGAAGCTATGCCAACTTCAATGGTGTTTATAGTAGGTTTAAGTGTATATACTGTGGGCATTTGAGGTATGTATGTAAAGCAGGGGCCAAGTTCTTTTTAAATGTGCCATTTTTAGAAAAAAATCTCAAGAATATGGTCCCGTAAACAGGAACTACTTTATTCGTTAATTTTCATCGGTGAAGCAGAGATTTTACCTAAAAATAAGTCCCTATGTTGGCGTAGTGATATTTGAAAATCCAGACCCAAACCCTATGTTAAATATAGTGTCGAGATGAAGGTTATGTATAGGGGATTGCAGAAATATAGTTATTGTATGGGCTTATTTGTTCGAAAATGGCGATATGTACCCCAGAAGGTGTGAGTACCGTAATCCAACACCAAATTCGAAAATTCAGAACAATACTTTACACATATAGCGTTCGTGATCAACCATAAAACGCTTACCACCCCCCCCCCCCCCCATAGTGTTAGATATCAAAATGTACCTGTTCATATAGGGGTTCGATTGATCTACATCAAATTATAGGGAGTCCGGTTACTTTTTGAGATATCAGCGTAGTAAACATGCTCACGCCGGAACTATATTTTGACCTACATCGCTATTTTCGTAATTTAAATGAAAGTCGAACTCCTCCTCTATATTTTGATACAAAATAGTGGCATACTAGGTACCCTAGAAGTCAACTATGGCGTTATTTAGTACAAAACCACAAGTTTTTAAATGGACTATATACCTTTTGGCGGATGGATATGGAACCTCATACCAGAGCTTGAATTTTGTGATTTTTTTCAATATTTTTCAATGATTTACCGTAGTGACACCCTAACGTATCATAACTTCCGGAATGACATGCCTTTCGGAAAATTTTTGGGAATATTTTCACTTCATTTACATTTCTTGTATAACTGTACTTATTGTTGATCAGACGGAAAGATAAGCTGATGTAGTTACACTAGAGTTCGTTTACTACCATTTGGAAGGCGTGTGAGGGTCCCATTCATCAGGTAACACTCATATGTCGAAGTAATGTTCTTGCTATTTTTAACAGTTAACAAGCTGTAGGTAGATTAAATCCTACAGGGAGCTCAAGTTGGAACTACATGTATACGTAATCATTTAGTAAACTGGACTGGGAAATCAGAGGTCGAAGGGTTTTTCAATATTAAAATATATTCCAAAAATTCTTGACACCCAGTAAGTCGTAGGGTCGAAGGGTCGTAGGTCGAAGGGTTTTTAGTACATTCCATATCTATGTAGCCAATAATTATAACTTTTCTAGCTGATAAAGGTCTACCAGGCCTGTAGAAAAGGCTTATCCAACACCATCCTCTTCATTTCAGAACGTAGAGATATAGTCTTGGAACGAGATAAGGGCTGGCCGCTCCCTCTTTCAAATTCATGCAGTTTTTCACCATTCTAAGCACTTTTCGCATGATTTTATGCCAAAACTGTCAAAAAGCTCCCCCTTGGCAAAAACTCCCCCTTGGTAAAACCGCTCCCACCGTAAATCCTGGCTTCTTTGGCTAATAGGTAGCAATCTCAGGCCTGTCAACTTGGGGACACCTAACATGAGTGACTTGCAAATGTTGAACACCTTTTTTCAAATTTTGGACACCTTGGTCCAAATCTGAACATCTTGGCCACAATTTGAGCACCTTTTTTATTTTATTGGGGGGGGGGGGGGGGGGGGGGGGGGGGGGGGTTGGGGGGGGGGGTAGGTACGAATTTTTCCAATTAACATGCGTGACACATACGGGATTCGCGTGACAAATCCGAACAAATTGCGTTCGTTTTTACCGAATCGTCAACATATTTTGAAACATTTTCTACAGAAATATTTTTGCGGGACAATTACCAGGTAAAATGCGTATTTGCGTGACATTTTCTGTCACGCAAAAAAAACTGGCGTGACTTCAAATTCTTCAGCAAATGCGTGACAAATACGCAAATTGCGGGACAGTTGACAGGCCTGCAATCTGCATGTTGGTTGAAACTTACTCAGTCTCTACCCAAGCAGTTCTGAGACAGCCTTGGAAGAAGTAATGTTCAAGGTGGTCAACTTGAAATATTTGCAAAACAAAAACCTGGAAATTTAGAAATTCTAATTAGCAAGCACTTGTGTACAGATTCTATGGGCCTTCAGTCCATAAACTCACATACACCTACACTTTATAGAAGAAACAAAGAAAGTTGTACTTACAATTAGTTCATATACTTCGTTGTCTTATTCTAATTTGCATCATTTGTTTATTAGCCCATCCTCTTGTTTTTCGGTTTTATATCTGAAGCCAGTTCGCTGCTGTATTTGCCCTATCAATTAGAGAATCCACAGTCCACAACAGGGTTACAATTTTGAAAAATATTTTAATTAAATTTTTTTCTAATTTCCAAAACCCTTAAAATTATACACAATGGAACATCAAAATATTTCCATATTTATTATGCTAAACATATATGGCAATGATTATACACCCGGGATTGTACCCCGAAGATCTTTTATAATGAAATTAAATGTAGGAATTTTTCTAACCCTGCAGATTGGTGACCTTAATAGCCGACCTTCACCTGGGAAATATAGATCAAAACAAACATGTATAGAGAACGTGTTGTTCAGCTGGTGATTGTCCAGTTTCTAGGCCAGATCAGAAACTGAAATTTAGCTTATTATAAAATATGCCACACTTTACTCGAGTCCCTAGCTTTGGACCGAAGTAAGGTTGAGTAATAGATTTATGTACAGGGTGTCCCAAATTTACTTCGGTCCAAAGCCTTCTCTATATTCCGGCTTTGAGGAGGAAGATTGAGCTGCCTTAGTATTATAAATATTGTAAATCATTGTGTCACACGCACAGTAAATATGGCATAATAATATGAAATATACCTTTATGTATAGATTTGAAGAACATCAGCTCACATCCCCGTCTGAATCTATTGTTATATTTGATTTCTTTAAGCGAGAATAATTTCAAATGTTATTCACGTCCAGAACCGGAACCCATTTTTAGCTACAGCATGGGCTTCCAACTAGAGTTGAAAGCCCATGGCTACAGCGAGAAAATTTCACCATGTGTCAAACTCCGAAATGAAATTTTGAAATATCTAAATCCAGACAAGCAACGCTTCATCCTAAATATGATCAATATTCTTAAAAATATTTATAAAATTTATTAAAAATGAGTTCTAGCTGGTGCGTGTAGGTGCGTGTAGCACAGTACATACGAAATCAATGAAGTTTCGTCTAGCTGTAAGCTAGAGACTCGTGTAATCCCAAATAGTGTACCGTACAAACATGGAATAACTCTATGAGTGGTTAAGAAATATTCTAGAAATTTGGTAATGAGATGTAACTAATCAGTAATACTGTGTTAGACTGTATCCTTCGTCTGAATAAATTCAGACCGCATAACATATTCGGTCTGTTGGATACATACTAATGTCATGAATTAATTGTATTCCGATGATAATGTGTAACCCGATACATGTATTGTATTCCACTCGCATTAAACCCAATACAAATATTGTGTTCCACTCGCATAACCCAATACACGAATTGTATTCCACTGGTGCATGGCGTAATTAACCCAATACATGTATTGTATTCCACTGGCACAACCCAATACATGTATTGTTAGTATTCCACTGGCACAACCCAATACATGTATTGTATTCCACTGGCACAACCCAATACATGTATTGTTAGTATTCCACTGGCACAACCCAATACATGTATTGTATTCCACTGGCACAACCCAATACATGTATTGTATTCCACTGGCATAACCCAATACATGTATTGTATTCCACTGCCACAACTCAATACATGTATTGTATTCCACTGGCATAACCCAATACATGTATTGTTAGTATTCCACTGGCACAACCCAATACATGTATTGTATTCCACTGGCACAACCCAATACATGTATTGTTAGTATTCCACTGGCACAACCCAATACATGTATTGTATTCCAATGGCATACCTCAATACATGTATTGTATTCCACTGGCACAACCCAATACATGTATTGTATTCCACTGGCACAACCCAATACATGTATTGTATTCCACTGGCAAAACCCAATACATGTATTGTATTCCACTGGCATGACCCAATACATGTATTGTATTCCACTGGCATAACTTAATACATGTATTGTATTCCATTGGCACAACCCAACACATATATTGTATTCCAATGGCATACCTCAATACATGTATTGTATTCCACTGGCATAACCAAATACATGTATTGTATTCCACTCAAATAACCCAATGAATGTATTGTATTCCACTCAATTAACCAAATACATGTATTGTATTCCACTTGCATAACCCAATACGTGTAATGTATTCCACTTGCATAACCCAATACATGTATTGTATTCCACTGGCACAACCCTATACATGTAATGTATTCCACCTGCATTACCCAATACATGTAATGTATTCCACTTGCATAACCCAATACATGTATTGTATTCCACTCAATTAACCCAATAAATGTATTGTATTCCACTGGCACAATCAAATACATGTAATATATTCAACCTGCATTACCCAATACATGTAATGTATTCCATTGGCACAACCCAATACATGTATTGTATTCCACTAGCACAACCCAATAAATGTATTGTATTCCACTGGCACAACCCAATACATGTATTGTATCCCACCTGCATTACCCAATACATGCATTGTATTCCACTGGCATAACCCAATACATGTATTGTATTCCACTGGCATAACCCAATACATGTATTGTATTCCACTGGCATGACCCAATACATGCATTGTATTCCACTGGCATAACCCAATACATGTATTGTATTCCACTGGCATAACCCAATACATGTAATGTATTCCACTCAATTAACCCAATGAATGTATTGTATTCCACGGGCATAACCAAATACATGTATTGTATTCCACTGACATAACCCAATACATGTATGGTATTCCACTGGCACAACTCAATACATGTATTGTATTCCACTGGTATAACCAAATACATGTATTGTATTCCACAGGCATAACCAAATACATGTATTGTATTCCACCTGCAGAATCCAATACATGTATTGTATTCCACTTGCATGACCAAATACATATGTATTCCACTTGCATACACCAATATGTGTATTGTATTCCACTGGCACAACCCAATACATGTATTGTATTCCACCTGCATAACCCAATACATGTAATATATTCCACTTTCATAACTCAATACATGTATTGTATTCCACTGGCATAACCCAATACATGTATTGTATTCCACTGGTGTAAGATCCAATACATTGTATTCCATTGGCGTAATCCCATACATGTATTGTATTTCACTTGATGTTTGACTTTAAATGTTTGTTGTCATTATTAGTTAATAGTTAAACCTTTAACCATCAGTCTACTGATAACATCTTTATATATACTTCAACTTTTTGCAGGAAATCTGGCTACAAATTCATATATGACTCACAAAAATGATCTCTGGAAACTCTTATATACTGTACCTTGTGCTTTTAGACACTCATCCTTCTCGATTCCACACTTCTCTTTAGTTTTCACTAATTTTCCCCAAACCTTAAAGGGTTAAGTCACCAAATGAGAATGAAAGGTCATCTATTGTCTATATGTTAACAATCGTAACACATTGTGCTTTCTGTAAAGTCATTGCAGCTTACAGGTTGTATTTAGTTCACCTCATATATCGTGTTTGCATAGGAGAGCGAAGCTAAAGGGTAAGTTAGATTTTGAGACATGGTTTTTAGGGGTTTAGATCTCTCAAATATGGATAGTATAAAGGTAAATGTTGTGCTTTTTAAAGGAGTGCTATGTTGCTCTTGAACTGTTTTGAACATTCGAAATTTAATTCAATATATGGGTTTGTGATATTTCAACCGGTTAGATTAAAGTTGTGACATGATTTGAATTCAAAATGGCTTCTCAAACAGCTAACTTTAGCATTGCATTACATGTATATTAGAGAATATGAGAGATACCTGTACATACTTTTTTAATTTATCTAGTATAGTTGTATAGCTCTTATTTGTATGTTAACCCTTAAACGGTTAGGGGGGGGGGGCAGATGTACCCCCTAAGGATTTATTTTGATAACTTTTTGTAGTTTATCTTTTGAACTGAGACTTCCTAATATGGCTCTTCTTAAAGGCCCATGTGCAGTATGGCAAGTGATTTTAGACGGTCATATCTTTCCCCATGGGACTTTCTGGCCATCAATACAGGGGGTTTTATGAGAACAATATGTTTTCTTTCAAGTGAAGTACCCATGATAGTAAAATATTAATCAAACTCTCTGAAAAATTATGGATTAGGACCCAGCCTTGGAAATCTTTTAAAAATGTTAGGCTCATTTTCTAAAGAGAGGATCTTGTTTTTCTCAATTTGAACATATCTAAAGTTTCTTCTCAACTATATTAACAATTTCTTCAAAGGAGATGCGATTGAAATGCATTAAAGTTAAAAACCACACATCCCATGTTATTTTCCCATAGGGAAAACGCATGCTATATCCATTGTTTTCAGCATAATTTTGGTCATCGAAAATGGATATCTTCAAAACTAGACTTTCAATACCATTCTACTTTTGAAGAAGTTTTAGACTCCTTGTTGAATGATCTTTTCATGCAATAAAATCCAAAAAAAGAAGATCCTCTTTTAAGTATAGGTTCAACATTTTGAAAAAAAAATGTTGACATGGGGTCCCTATTCATAATTTTTCGAATTGTTCAATTGACATTTTTATCATTATGGGTACTTCACTTGAAAGAAAACATATTGTTTTAATAAAAACCATTGTATTTATGCCCAGAAAGTACTCATGGTACGATAAGATATGACTGTCTAAAATCACTTGCCATACTGCACATAGACTTTTGGCATGTTTTAGCGAAAAAATATAACTCTAACCCCCATAGGAGAAAAATTAGAGCTGCTGGTCAAAGTTACTGAAATACTCAGATTATCAGTAGTTTTGACTTGAAATGACAAACTCCTATGTTTTTAGATTATGAATTTCTTTATCAATAATGGCTCACTAAGAATTGAATAAGCTTTCCAATGCAATGATACATAATACACCATTGTCATTTCCGAGATCATAGGGGAGGGGGGCAGATTTCTTATAATATTTAAAAAATAAACCACATAAGAAACCAAGAATGAACGAAAATAGTAATCAATGGACTGTCTAATTAAGTAACTATAGTATACCAACAGAAATTTTTTTTGGACAGACTACTCCTTTAAGCCCCTATTATTAAGCCATGTTGCCCTTGTTAATAAGCAGTTATGCATGTATTATGTGGAATACATGAAAAACAGGTGTTATGTGTAGAAAATGTTGAAGCTGCAAGCTAACTTTCATTTGAACTTCTGAATTTATCAAACAAATACATATGAGATTTTTCCAGTCTATCTTTAACATCAGTCATTATCTATTTACAGTTAGAGCAGCCATGGATCTACCAAGTACCGTACAAGAGGTGCCCACTCCCTGTCTTTTAGTAGACCTGGACCGTGTGAAGAAAAATTGCACAGCAATGAGGGAAAGATGTGAAAATCTTGGATTGCAGCTACGTTGTCATATGAAAACCCATAAAACTTTAGAACTGGGTGAGATAATGACGAATGGGTCAAAGCGCTGCATAACTGTTTCAACAATAAAGGAAGCCCAGTTTTTTGCCGATGGTGGATACGATGATATTCTATATGCATATCCCCTTACAGCGAATAAAATCCCGATTCTTCAAGGATTTGTGAATAAACTTGAGTCATTTCATGTTACAGTTGATTCCGATTATAACCTGGATATTCTCCGTGATTCGACCTTGAATGATGGGAAAAAATGGTCTGTGTTTGTTATGGTTGATACAGGCTATGGTAGAGATGGAGTAAAATGGGATGACAAGGCAGCCGTTGATTTCATACTTCGCGTTAACGAGTCACCCAATATTGTTTTTCAAGGCTTGTATACCCATGAAGGAATTGCATATAATGCAAGAGGAAGAGATCAATTACGAACGATAGGTGGCACTGTTGTAGATAATATCGCAAGTTTAGCACAACGGTTGAAAGAGGCGGGAATTGAATGTTGCAATGTTGGGATAGGCTCTACCCCTTCTGCTAGTCATCCTCCATCGAACACCAACCTCCTGACAGAACTACATCCTGGCAATTATGTCTTCTACGACAGCATGCAAGCCATGATAGGTTCATGCACAAAGGATGACATCGCTTGTCGAGTTGCTACACGAGTCGTTAACCATCTATCACATAGCAACAGCCTGTTGATTGACTGCGGATGGGAGGGGCTTAGCCTTGATGGTAAAGATGAACTCCCGACGGGATTCTGCATGTTCCAGAATAATCCAAACCTGAAACTTGTGAAGATGACGCAAGAAATCGGAACGGTCCAAGCCGTAGAAGGGACACTAGATTTCAGTAAATATCCACTGGGGTCCATGCTGTATATGTACCCCTATCACGCATGTGCTACTGCTTCTATGCATCCGGTGTATTACATACATGAGGGAGATAATATTATTGACACATATTCCCCTTGTAGAGGGTGGTATTAAATCTAATGATGGGATATTGGACAGTGTATCGCTCTTTTGTGGACAATGTATTGCTCTACATATTTACCTGATAAAGATACTAGTATATAAATACAGTATATCAAAAATTGTAACTCAAACAATTTGCTTGTTATGAACACTTCTAAAAATAATATGTCTAAAAAAGCATTATATGGCTTGATAAAAGCAAAAATAATTTCAAATTGTGACAATTTTTAAAGAAAATTCCTTTCAACTCTCATCCTTAGTCTTTGTTGCCAGATTCATAAATTCAAAAATGCATTAACATGACAAAATGTCACCAACTAGTTGCACATAATTTTAGAGAGTAATCAGAAGTTACATGAGAAGAGTTTTAAGACAAATAATCTGTTTCCATAGAAACATATGTCCATTGCCATGGTAACTCAAACTGCCAAAAATATGTTAAAGTAGTAATATATCATATCCGAATGTGTTGGCAATAAAAAAAGTTATTGCAAATGGTTTACAAAATCTTACAAGCCCACTAATTTGTTGCCATGGAAATATATATTGGCAGAAATGTGTTGGAACTCATAACATGTGTCTAATGTTCACAAAAGATTGAAGTCAGTCGAAACAGTACTTTCTTGTTACATTATTGGAAGCTGTAAAAATTTGTTACAGAACTCAGAATGCCAAACACCATCCACAAAAAGTTGGAAACTATAACAAATTTCATAACTTCTGGTGTTGACATAACAAGAGTAACTTGGTATATTTTAAAAGCTTGGGCTTATTATAAGCTTGTGCTTATTATAAGCTTATGCTTATTATAAGCTTATGCTTATTATAAGCTTATGCTTATTATAAGCTTGTGCTTATTACTAGTAATTTGTCACTTATAGTCTCAATTTAAGAACAAATATAAGGAGTACACTGTAAATGAAATTTAAGAAGCATATATTTATAGCTAAATATAGTATTATAATATTTATAAATATAATATGAATAAAACCCATTATAACATAATGTGCACTGTAAATTTTAACATATCAGTCAAAAAGAATGTAAAGTGTAAACAATTTGTTTGTTGTGTTTTAAAATATAATACTCTATAATTATAAAACAATAAAGTGGATCAGTAAAAATGAGTATTGTGTAATAATTCTACATTTATGTATTCTATCAAAGTCAAACACTTGTAAAAAAAAACACCTCTTTAAATGGAACAACTCTATATTTAATAACTGTAAATGAACAGTCATAAAAATATATCCCTGTAAAGTGAACACTCGTATGAATGGAACATTTTTGCAAATCAATAAGCATATCAGGCAAGCGAGGCATACATGTACTTTTCTGTTTCATTGATTTCAAACATTCAAAAATATTCAATAATATCAATTCTCTCATAAAATAGAGATTTGCTTGTGCATAATATTTCCTGTGTTTTATTGAATAACTTCTAGTGTACAAGTGTAAATGTGACTCATGAACAAGATAAAGAAATGATATCTGTATATATAGGCTACTTATGATACCAGAGTTTACCTCTAAAATGATGTGCTAAATATGGTTTCAGTCAACAACATATAAAATGACTACTGAAGCATGTCGTGCATATTAAACAATTGATACAACAAAAATGAATCTCAGAAATATCTGAACAGTATAATTGTGAAATGGGATTTATATTATAACACGTCAAATACGATGTAAAAATTCTTAACTACTCGTACATGTATAATGCTTCTCTTAGTCTCTAACTTCAACCAATTAGTTGTTTTAAATGACAACAAAAGTTGCCCTTGGATTAGAACTGTAAACCCCCAATAAACTATCTTTAATCATTGCTTTTTAAACATAATATCAATTTGAAATATAAAAAATAAAATAAATATAAGTATCTTTAACAAACATTTCTAAACCTTGGGTTTAGTAATGGAAGTTTCTTCTACAAAGTATAATAAAAACTTTGTATTACAGCACTTCCACTGAAAACCCATTTGCACCCAACTAAAAAAAATCAGAAAAACATGTTTTGGAATACTTGGGTGAGAATTTGTAAAAAAAAAATACAACCAACGTCCTGAGATCTTAATTTCAATCCTTCTTCAGTGACACTGTATCTAATTATCCTTGTGATATTTTAATATACTTTCACCAAACATGATAAATTGAACTGTGACCTATATTTACTGGCTTTCATAAAATCATGGTTCTCCCTACCAATTTAAAATTAATTTGAACATTCATGGAGATCATTAAGATACTCTGAGCATTTAAACAATGTACCATCAGGAATAGTTAGTTGGTATTATATAGACTCAGGCTAGCTTTTGGAGATTCATGGTATATAGGTTTTAGCTAGTTTGAATACTTTTTCGTTTTTCTTCCATTTCTTTGCGTTCAAAAATCTGATGAATTTTTTCCAAGTCTGATATGACATCGAGGAGTTCCGCAACAGCTCCCATTTGAGCATCTTTATATGATATTGAACGTCCCAGCAAAATGTCTCGTTGTGAATTTGTGCGGACATCATGACTAGTATTTGCATTTTCAGCATTTGCACTTTCAGCATTTGCATTTTCAGTATTTGAAATGTTTGCATTTGTTGTATCAGTTTCCCTTGACATATCTTTATTATCCTGTGACACACATTCAGTTTCCTGTGACACATGTTGAGTATCCTTTGACACACATTCACTATTTTGTGACATATGTTGAGTGTCTTCTGTTACTTCGATTGCTGTTTCTGTATACTTTTTCCTGCAAGGGAAGATTCATAGTAATAAATTAAAAAATCAACAATTGATCAACATATTACTACAATCCAATAATTACATTTTTAATCAACTTTATTATTTTGTTCACTATCTACAATATTTATTTAACTTATTAATTCAATAATAAAAGTACATGACATGTTAAATCTGAAAACAGATATCAAAACTCTTTGAGAAAATGAAAACCTTATAACCCTTAAAGAATACAGAACCAGAAAACCCTTAAAGAGTTCAAGGGAATCTAACCTGAAAACATCTGCCGCTCGTTGTAACTGAGAATAGACTAGTTGTGCGTCTACATCTGGGTCTAAGGGGTCTCTCCAGTCTCCTAGGGTTGCTTTACAGTGCGTTCTACAACAGCCATCAGCTGTAAAATAAACAAGGCACATGATGTGAACGAGATCAAACAATCGAAAAACCTTCAAAATGGACACCAAAAAACAAGATGGCCGCCCGAAAGTTAATCAGCTCTACAACAGCCATCAGCTGTAATATGAAAAATATTGAGTCATGTTGATTTTGTGTCTTTTTTGGA
Source organism: Owenia fusiformis (assembly GCA_903813345.2). Lineage (NCBI taxonomy): Eukaryota > Metazoa > Annelida > Polychaeta > Sabellida > Oweniidae > Owenia > Owenia fusiformis. Next base: position 33,011,230 of record CAIIXF020000012.1, read on the forward strand.
TGGACTGTCTTGATCTTATTTTCTGGCATTTCTATATAATTTAGAGATAAGGCATTAACATACAAAATGTTACAGCCAGACATTTGTTACAGACACAGACTGCCAAACACCAACCACTTAAAAAAATAAGTTGGAGGCCAACAAAATGTCATCATTTCTGGTGATGACATAGGAACCCGAAAATCAGGCAGTGCTCCTTGAAAGATGTCATAGAGCTATATGATTGCAACAGTGTTTTGCAGAGGATATACCAAAACCAAATCCTGCCATCTTTTTCTAATCAGAACTGATTTTATTCTAAATGAAAAATCTATAAGCCATTGATGTGAGAGCCATCTTTTAAACCTTTTCAAAGCTCTTTAATTGGCCAAGTAAGGTACATTGTGACTTTCACTCACCAGATTTCAGTTTTGTTAGACAGCAGGTCCACTTGTTGCCAGAAAAGGCTCCTGGATGATAGTATTCAAGCAGAAACGTGTTTGTGATACATGTCTTGCGAATTGAAGAAATCCAAGAGGACAAGTCATTCACATTCTGCAATGGAGACAAATAATGAAAGATAAAAAGGCTCCTGGATTGTAGTACTCCACTGGCTGATCCAGGGGGAGTCCATGGGGCCTACCCCTCCCCCTAAGGTGGGCCCAAAAATTTTTTTAGAGTCCCCCGAAAGATTTTGTAGGGTCTCAAAAAATGGGCCTTTTTGGACATTACTTGGCCTTTTTGGGCCTTCATTTGGCCAAATTATCAAAAAATGGCCTTGAATTTCCAATAGGCCAAAAATTTTATGTTAGACAGCAAGATTTTTTGGCTGATTTGAAATGTAAATGTGTCCCCCCCCTTGTTGATCCGCCAGTACATTCAACCAGAAATGTGTAAGTGATGCTAGTATTGTGACTTGAAGAAATCCAAAATAAGATTTCTTGAGAGTTATTTTTAAAATTTTTTTTTTACTAACCTTTGCTTGGAAATACAAAGTCTCAAATGGCTCAGCTGTTTTTTTACAATCTGACCTTGACCCTTGTTTGCCCTGTGCATATTGAGCATCGTCATCTGAGTTTCTGTAGATAATCTGACCTATGTGATTTTTTCCAAATGCGTTTTTGTCAACTTTTTCAACGCCAACAATATTGCAAGTGCTGATTGTATTCCGCACCTGGAAAAATATTGGATACAGGTGTATGTAAATACAGAAAATTTTGGATATGTTAATTCAAAACACAGAAAATATTTGATATGTTAATTAAAAAATGGAAAATGTTGGAAAACATAAAGGAGAAAATAAAGGATCTGTTAATTTAAACCAAGGAGAATGTATGTGAATTGAAAACATAGAAGTTATTGGATAATTAAATTAAAAACTCAGAAAATGTTGGATATGTTTATTGAAAGCAGAATTCGAAAATATTGGATATGTCAAGTAAAAACTCAGAAAATGTTGGATATTACAATACCTGGTCTGATGATTTATGTGTGTATGTGAGACTCTCATATTTCAACCAGAAATATCGTTGTTTGAATATTTTCAGGAGATTCTTAGACTTGTTTGATTTGACACCATCTCTGTATTTTTCCAAATATCCCTCCTTCATTATGACTGATGGGTGGAAAGTACTCCGTCTGCGATACAATCCAGTGATATGCTCTGAAAAATTATGCTCTCTTGCATTATGGATAAAATACATTGTATCTATGTTATTTGTTTTATTTAAACATTACATTAAGGGCAAACTTGTACTTTATGCTTTCAGCTTCTGTTTTTTTGAAATGTTCAACTGATTTTGTCACTTTAAAAATCTATTGCCTTGTACTATGGTATTTTAATCATGATCATTACAAAATCTTAACAGAATGCAATTAATAAGTTTTTTTAATTCCTTTATTTTGTCACTTCCAACCCTTCTAAAATTTGATCTTTCATCAGGACATTTTAACACATAATTATCTTTGAATATATAACAATGATTAAGATCCAGATATTCTTCCTTCATTGACCTACTTACCAGCCTTCCCATCAACTTCACAAACACGTTGTAAATATTCCTTGACGTCAGGCACGCAGAGTTTGATGAAATCATGTAGAGGTTCCATCCACTTTTCTTTTGCTGGGCCAATCTGTACACCAAGGTTCCCAATCGACTGAATGACCTGAAATGGTAACCTTAACAAAATAGTAAAAAGGATAAAACGACAAATTAAGAAACAGTAAACTGTAAATTTCTAACTAAGAAATATAGACCGATATAGACTCATTTTACCAGGAGTATTGCTCGCGAATATGCCCGGGGGGAAATTTTGACTTTGTCCACAGTTTATAGAAGGCGCGAATACAGTCATGTTCGAATCAGAAATAATGCACATGAATGAAAGCTAAAAACAATGGTTTATGAAGTAAAATACCATATATTATCAATTTAGTCCACTGAGAATTATGCATCAATAAAATCTAATCACCTTTGCAGCCAAAGTGAGGCTCCGGCTAAGACGCGCGTCAGGGTGTGCGTCACGCATCGCAAACAGTTTCGGTGATAACACAGCTGGAGCGAAGAATCGTAGAAACAGAAAGCCAGACACAGAGAGGAATCTGTGGTCCTGAAAAAATATTAAAGTCCTGAAAAATTATACAAATCCTGAAAAAAGTAAAAGTCACATAAAAAATGCACATTCTTTATAACTTTATACTGTACATACACTAATCAGTTTTGCACAAGATGCAAATATAGCATTCCAGAAGACAGCTGCTTGTTTGGTGTAGAATTAGCACTGAAAGGTCAACACAAAATTGATGCATAAAACTGATACTCTACACTGAAAAAATGCAAAAGTGGAGTTGCTTTATAAATGGAAAAATAGATGGCAGTAGAGATTTGATTGGCCCAGAATACCATTACTTATATGGAGATCCCTGACAAAAGGCTTTATTTATCAAATATTTCCAATTGGATTAATTTAAAGCTGTTTTGGGATGCAACTAGATGAGATGGTCTTGTTGACATGCCTCTTGTGATTTAACATGAAAATTGTGATCCCTAAATGAGTAAATTAACTTTTACGTTTTTTGTTAACATTGGGTCAATTGGAATTTACCCGACCTATTACAGGAAACTTAAAAATTCTAAAAAATTGTATAAATGAAAATAACTGTGAAAATAAAAGTTGATATAATAGAAAATTCACACAGCTAGAATTCAAATATATCATGAAATAGAAGACAATGTAGCTTTTAATGGTCAAAAATGCAAATCTCTTTAAATATCATTAAAAATGACATTTCAAAGCCATGATACAAAGCATATCTATTGTATGTTAAGCTGCACATTTATTTGGAAAAACTGCTGTAACTGGTCACATTATATTCTGTTTTAATATAAAGTATAATATAAAGACAATTCCAGGAAAACTGATTTAGCAAAATTTAAAATTGCTGTAGTTTGAATTCTCCAAATTTCTTCTCCAAGTTTTATCAACATTAACATAAACATAAAGTACTATCTCTTATCTTATTAACATTGGATTACTTAATATTCATATAAATTTGCCTAAAATCAGATGCAACAAGGATGTTTTTAAAAATTCAATGAAATAACACATTATGCCTGACATGCTTCGGTTTTTCATGGCTAGATATACTGTACATGTAGGATTTTTCGAAAATGTGAATTCAGACATGCAACTTCATTTGTACAAATATGTATAGTCAATAAAGCTTTACAATCAAGTCTTAAAAAGTTCTTTCATGTCAATTCAGCTCTGTATTTTAATACATTTTGAACAGCACTCTAGCTCAATACAAAAGGTCCTTTGAATTAAAGAATGTGATTCATTTCCTGTAAGTCTTAATTTTATCATGAAAAAGTGATGTGATATAAAAACCCAATACAGCACAGCACCACCTATAAGATAAAACATTAACTATTAGGAAGAGAAACCTTCTTCCGAGAACTTTGACGATCGATAATAGATAAATTTTGTTCATCTTTTGGAGTCTAGCAGATTTGATATGCTACTTTGACACCTTAGAATTGGCGCTGAGTTCTACGTACTGCATCAATGGAATGGAATCATTGTACTTGTAATTTTATTTGGAGCCACCCATATTAGCTGAATTGTAAGTAATAGTAATGAGGAAGTAGTAGATCATGGTACACCAAAAGATCATCTTAAGAAGTGTAAAGGTTTATTAAATTAAATACATTCCTAAATCACCACTTATAGCCTAAGATCGCACATATTGTGACATATTTTTTTTAGTTTATGTATTTATTTATTTCATAATACTATTCAACAAATAAATACAGGGCCTCAACGAAGCATTGTTGGTCTTATTGGTTACAATGGTAAAAATACAATGTTACAATGCAAATATGACATTTGCATTTGGCATTTGGGACATTTTTGAAGTTGTGCGTAATTATTTGCAAAGTCAAACATAAAGACTACTGTAGTTTTGTGAAGTCCAAATATTGTGACAAACATCTGGACGAACTCCTAAAATTATATTGCCAGATTGATACCATGTTACGAATGCTAAGCTTATGAACATGATGATCACAGGGATTCTATCTTCAAATCAAAGAAGCTGCACAATCTAAAATAAACCCCACACGTGAAGGTATAGCATCAATTTTGGAAACCCTTGATGCTATTATAGAGGACAAATGTAATGTTGCTTATCAGTCAGATCCAAATGAACTTGACATACTCCGGGTGTCCAAAGTTGAATATGAGAGTATGATGACCCATATCAAATTTCTTGAGGATAATGAATGCTACTTGGAACTTCTTGAAACTTGTATAAGTCAGTTAGATCAAATTTCAAGTGAGGATCACGAAACAGAGATGGAGATCGATGAGAGAAAACAGATCATCAAGGAAAAGGCTATTATACTTTATATCCTATAAAATGTGGAGCATATCCCTAGTGGGACATTAAGTTGCAGACCAAACTTGCAGACCAAACAAGTCCACATAAAATTTCACACTTAGTGAGAGATAGTAAAAAGTAGTTAGGAGGGATTTAATATGGGGAATATCACAAAGATGATATCAATATCATCCAAAGGATATAACCCATATCATACCGACAGGTGAATAAGAACAACAATCCCCAAACTATTGATGAGCAAAAGAATATTAAAACAGAGATCAGTAGAATTCATTATGACAACATGGACAGGGACACTACGGTGTGTGCAGGAGCTTGGATTGAGCACTTTACAAACTATTGATCTGTCCTTGATGGTGGTATATGATAATAAAACTTACATCACACAAAACTTACATGTCTTTAGGACAGGTCTAAGAAAAAATTAATGCTTAAGTTTTCAAATAGAGAATTTTTCATAATATGAATTCAGACATGCAAGTTCCAACTTTATAACTTTATTTTTTAAATATTTGCAGTCAATATGTGCCAATAAAGTTAAAGAATCATGATAAAAAAGTTCTTGTATGTATAAAGAGTAAATGTCAACAAAGCTCTGTATGTTAATACATTTTAAAGATTATATTAAACAGCCCTCTAACTCAATACAAAGTGTACTATGGACTATGTTTACCATTTATTAAGAATGTAAGACTACTATTTTAAATTGTATCATGAAAAGGTGATGTTGACCTTAAAACCCAATATACTGTAGCACTGCCTATAAGATAAAACACTCTGACTAACTAAACAAAGTGCGTAGTATTGATATTCAGAATAACCTTGCCGATCAATATATGGAACTATTTTGTTGTGTTTTGTAGCCTAGCAGATTTTGTACACTTTTTGGCATCTTAAATGGCCTAAAGATCAACTGCATACAATGGGATCATTTGCATGTAGATTCATTTGGCACAACCTACAGCCAAGCTGAAATGTAAGTATGATGGAGTATATAATGTACATGCAGATATGCATAAAGGTTGAGCTCAGCATTTAATAGCATATCATACAGTATTATTAGAAATAGCCAAGCTTAACTGTAAGTACCGTGGTAATATATATAATGTACAATAAATGTATATAATGTACAATAAACGCATAAAGGTTGAGCTCAGCATTTGATATCATATCATACAGTATTATTAAAAAAACAGCCAAGCTTAGCTGTAAGTACCGTGGTAATATATATAATGTACAATAAATGTATATAATGTACAATAAACGCATAAAGGTTGAGCTCAGCATTTGATATCATATCATACAGTATTATTAAAAAAACAGCCAAGCTGAGCCAATTCTTTCTGACTTTAGATCACACTGAAGTAACAACTCGATTATATCAAGACACACGTGATCATTATGGCATCGGCATCCTCGAGCCATGATGATGAATTCACAGATCTACTAGAATGCAGGGTCTGTTTGGGAAACCTAACTGACCCACGGATACTACCATGTCACCATTCTTTCTGTCTACAATGCCTACAGGAAATAGCAAGGAGAAGTTTCCGGAATAGTATCAAATGTCCAGAATGCCGTGCACTTTCGACGTAAATAAATATTTCTCATCTTTTTAAGAATAAATCTTTCTTAATTGTTTTAGACACTTATTTTAGACGCTTACAAAGACTTGATATGCCAAAGCTGGTTTAAAATATAGCCATGTTACCACTTCTCAAATGGCTGTATTTTTGTATTAATTCAAATATATTTTTCTAAAAATCTTTTATACATGCCTATAACTTAGTTTAATATGCCAGCACTTAAATGGAAGTGATATCCAGAGTTTGAACTAAGGGATGGTCCACTGGTCACTGCCAGGTTATTTTTGAATTGGAATTGGATGTTTCCTAGATAGAGGACAATACCATGGCAACTTGTCAGCAATGCCATTTTGACCAGCTCTTCTAAGAACCTTAGTTCAGTCTCTCTTGACATAACAAATCATTATCACAAAATATTTTCCCTTTTTTAAGTTTACCATCTGAGGGAATTAAAGGACTCAAAAAGGACTTCATTCGCAACACAATAATAGAAAAAGTCACCAAATCAAAAGGTGCACAAGTAAAGTCCAAATATTGTGAAAAACACCCAGATGAACTCCTCAAATTATACTGCCAGATTGATAATAGTATTATATGCTATGAATGCCGAGCTTATGAACATGATGATCACAGGAATTCTATCATCAAAATCAAAGAAGCTGCACAATCTAAAATGAACCCCACGCGTGAAGGTATAGCATCAATTTTGGAAACCCTTGATGCTATTATCAAGGACAAATCTAATTTTGCTAATCGACCAGATCCAAATGAGCTTGACATTCTCCAGTTGTCCAAAGTTGAACAAGAGAGCATGATGACCCATTTGAAATTTCTTGAGGATAACGGTCGATATCTAGAACTTCTTGAAACTTGTCTTGGACTGGTGGTTCAAATATCAGATGTAAAAAAACAGTGGGATCAAATTAAAAGCCAAACTTTAAGTCAAAGGAGGAGTAAAACTCACGATTTCACTGCAGGTCAAAGTGCAAATCATAGTTTCAGTGCAGGTCAAAGTGCAAATCACGGTTTCAGTGCAGGTCAAAGTGCAAATCATGGTTTCAGGGCAGGTCAAAGTGCAAATCATGGTTTCAGTGAAAGTCAAAGTGCAAATCATGGTTTCAGAGCAGGTCAAAGTGCAAATCATGGTTTCAGAGCAGGTCAAAGTGCAAATCATGGATTCAGTGCAGGTCAAAGTGCAAATCATGGTTTCAGTGCAAGTCAAAGTGGAAATCAGGGCTTCAGTGCAGGCCAAAGAGAAAACCAATGTTTTAGTACTAGTCAAGATTCAATGCAGGGATATACTGTAAACTCAAGTGAAAGCCAAGGCACTTCAGGTTTAATAAATTGGCAAGGCATAAGAAGTATCTTAAGTGAAATAGGTCAAGAAACTGTAAGGCATGGAAGAGAGACAAAAAAGCGGCCATTTTCATTAACTGACCAAAGAGCAAATCGACAGGTGGATACCAGGCGAAGTCAATTCAGACTTTCAGTTCAAAGGATAAAAAGGGGTCAAAAGGCAAGACAAAAAAGAAATCGTCAAAGAAGATCAAAGTTCACAGGTACTAACAGGGGTAATGCAATGCATAATCAAAGTACAATATCTGATCAAAGTGCAATGCATCATCAAGGTGGAATGTCTGGTCAAACATCCAACAACACAGTACGTCAGCAGAATATGTCCAATCAGAATAAAAGTCACAGTACCTCAAATTTGAATATATCTGGTCAAGAAACAATAGCAGAACAACATACTGCATTTTTAAACGATCAATCTCATCAAATCTCTACATCCTTCAAAGCAAACATAAAGCGGATTGAACTGCATGGTTCAAGACTTGTAAATCCCAACAGCCTTGATGTAGCGATTAGAGACTTAGTGATAAACGATTCCAGGTTAGTCGTCGTAAGGTGGTTCATTGTGGAGTTTTACAATAAAAGCAATCAACAACTGATCAACATTATTAATAAGCAGATGTTATGTGCTACAGCTGTTTCAGACAGCTGTATCGCATTTACCTGTAGCAGCTGTGAAAAAGGTGTCATCCACATATATTACCAAGATGGTAGCCATTTACGGGATATTACAACAGATCTTGGATTATTATGGGGGATAGGACGTAATAGTGAGGATGAGATAGTTGTGTGTGATTGGACGACAAACTCCATTTGTCACATTGATTATGATACGGGTGCCCTTCTTGACAAAACAACTGACCCAGGGTTATTCCGCTGGCCTAGGTACAATTCTTGCTTCATATTTTTCAATTTATTGTGTTACATTTCAGTACAACAGAATAAAGTTGAGTTCAGTGTACAATAATGTAAAATAATACAATACAATAGTAGAATACAATACAATCCAGCAATTTGAGACTGAGATAATCGATTCTATGTTACAGTACATTTGTTTACTTATACTTAGGTATATTGCAGTAGCTAATGACAACAATGTGGTGGTCTCTGATTGGTGGAAAAATTGCATCACAGTTGTAGACAGGACAGGGAAGAAGCTAATGGAGTATGGTAAGCCTTCACTTCTCTGTCTAAATGAATAAACACAAGGAGCACACACGTCTCCAACTCGCAACCTCATGGTTACAGCGCCCAAACACCTAGCTCGAACATGCCGGTGCTCAAGCCCTCTCGGGCAAATTGACAACTCGACAACTCTGTCTAAAACTTGAAAGAAATATCTAATTTCCTGAATTCGATTTTATGTGTCACAGTTTCCCGAAATAGAAAATTTTGTTTTTGTTGCATAATAGCCTGTATGCATTCCTTGCTGAGTCCACTCTTTTCTACTCTTCTTTTTCTATGGCACAAAAGTCATGTGATCACTGTTAATCGACCTACAGTGATCGCTATTTCAACTTCAAAAAAAATTATGGTTTAATTGATGCAAATGAAGTAAATAGGTTAATCTGGCAGCCAGCAGTTACGTTTCAAAATTCCAGCTAAGGGAAACTTATAAGTGCATGCATGCAAGTTAGTTGAACTGTGTCATTTAAGGGATTCAGCACCTTTAAAACACTACAGCATTATTTCTATTTAAAGGCACTCGTGGGGAGCTCTATTGGCCAAGTGGGGTGTGTGTAGCTGATGACAACATCATTATAGTTGACAGCTTGAACCACAGGGTTTCCCTGGTTACTCCTACTACTGTCCACCATCTTGCAACGAGGGACCATGGTCTAGTTGCACCAAATGCCGTAACAGTGGACAGCAAAGGGAATGTATTGGTTGGTGATATCAAAGGGAATCTGTTTGAAATTGACTACAAATCATTAAACCATTAAACAACAAAGTATCCCTGGTTACTCCTACTACTGTCCACCATCTTGCAACTAGGGACCATGGTCTAGTTGCACCAAATGCCGTAACAGTGGACAGCAGAGGGAATGTATTGGTTGGTGATATCACAGGGAATCTGTTTGAGATTGACTACAAATCATTAAATCATTGAACAACAAAGTATCCCTGGTTACTTGTATAATTGTCCACCATCTTGCAACTGGGGACCATGGTCTAGTTGCACCAAATGCTGTAACCAACAAAGGGAATGTATTGGTTGGGGATTTAAGAGGGAATCTGTTTGAAATTGACTACAAATCATTAAATCATATACTCATCTATCCCAGGGTAATTAAATTCAGCTGACCTTTTTGGACACAGTTGACCCTTTTGATAATGTGGCATTTTTTGAATAAACAAATTGAACCTTTTATATCACCACTGAATGAATGGACATATGGATTAACAAACCATTGAAAGAATGGACAGATGGATGGATGAACCATTGAAGAAATGGACAGATGGATGGATGAACCAATGAATGAATGGACATATGGATTATAGAGCAGCCTTAGTAGTGTCTGGGGCCATAAAGGGTTCCTCTGAGATCAAAGTTCTATCCGCTTTAAATTGGAAATCTTTAAGTGAAAGAAGACAAGAAAAAATTGCAACCCTTATGTACAAGGTTACCAAAAACAAAGTTCCTATTTATGTTCATAACATATACAGAAATCTTCAAAATTCTGGGGTAGAGCGTGCTCTTCGTGCCCGGCACGAATACAACATTCCTGCTAAATCATCCACAAAATTCACAAATTCACCAGCCATTGCACCAATAAGAATATGGAAAACTATCTCTTTTGACGTCAAGAACAGTCCCTCAAAATCAGCCTTTAAGTCAAGTTACAATAAATGGAAATATAACCCCAACCCCCGTTCAGTGCTGACCACAAAATTAAACCTCAAAAGATCTATCGAAATTAAATTGAATCATATCCGAGTTGACCTGGCATCTAGAGCAGATTTTTACAGACACATTTTTTAAGAGTTTACAGATCCCAGTTGCCCCTGTGGATATCAACAGCAAACTAAGTCTCATTTACTCCTTGATTGCCCTCTATCGAATGGAGCCAGAGAAGTTTTTACCCAAAACCTGAAGGAGCTGCCTAGTTTTAATTATAACAACTTTGCCACTTTAACAAAGGCTAGTAAAATCAAGATTATGCTTTTTGGAGATTGTAAACTTTCAGATGAATGTAACAAAGAAATTACCAATTTATCAGCAAATCTTATTGACAAAATCATTTGATTATTTATAAAAAATTCATGATAATAAGGACAAAGTTCAACCCATCTTTCATCAATCATTATCATTCATTCCTTACATTTCCCATAAGGACCATATAACACTTACAAAAGACAGGACACATGTTTTGAGAACCGTTATAAATATATGTTAATTTTGCAAATTTTATATAAGGGAGGCCAATAATGTAATGTTTTACCTAGGCCTTCCTAGTATGTTAACAAGTGTAAAATCTTATTGCAAATAAATAAAAACTTAACCTTAAAAAAAACAAAAAAAAACATATGGATTGATGAACCATTGAAAGAATGGACAGATGGATTGACAAACCTTTGAATGAATGAACAGATGGATTTATGAACCAATAAATGAATTGACAGATGGATTGATAAATCAATGAATGAATGGACAGATGGATGGACAAACCAATGAATGAATGGACAGATGGATTGATGAACCAATGAATGAATGGTGAGATGGATGGATGAATGAACCAATGAATGAATGGACATATCGATTAACAAACCAATGAATGAATGGACAGATGGATTGACAAACCGACGAATGAATGGACAGATGGATTGATAAATCAATGAATGAATGGACAGATGGATTGACGAACCAACGAATGAATGGACAGATGGATTGATGAACCATTAAATGAATGGACAGATAGATTGATGAACCATTGAATAAATGGACAGATTGTGTATGTATATTGTATGTGTTTTGTGAAATAAACAAATTGAAATTGAATTGAAATTGATTGGCGAACCAATGAATGAATGAACAATTGGATTCACAAACGAATGAATGAATGGGCATATGGATTGATGAATCAATGAATGAATGGAGATATGAATTGACAAACCTATGAATGAATGGACAGATGGATTGATAAAGCATTGAAAGAATGGACAGATGGATGGACGGACCATTGAAGGAATGGACAGATGGATTGATGAACCATTAAATGAATGGACAGATAGATTGATGAACCATTGAATGAATGGACAGATGAATTGGCGAACAAATGAATAAATGGACAGATGGATTGACAAACCAATGAATGAATGGACAGATGGATGGATGAACCAATAGATAGACGAACAGATTGATAGACAGATGACTGAACAAACCTTATAGGCTCATTGTGTAAGCCAAAAAATAGACCTCTTACCCTCCATTCCTCCTCGGGCCATTTATCTATGACGCTGCTCATTAGACGCTGGAAAACCAATCGCATCACAGATGGACATCGCGTCACTGAGTTCATAATTCGACTTATCATATCTGTTATATAACCACGTAGAGTATCTGCACTTTGTTCAATGATCTCTCTGTCTGGTTGTCGTTGGTTGATCAGACTATATCTCCTATAAGAGACATAAATATGCAATTAAGAGAAATACACAATAAAAAAATATACAATAATAAGAGAAATATGCATTAAATGGAAATGTATAATAATTTCATAGTAATTTACAATGGACAAAAATATATAAATGGCAGAAATATACAAAATGCAGAACTATAAAATAATTATAACTATACAGGGTGTCCATAATATCTTTACAAGGGCTGTATTATAATTGTAGAGACTTTATGGACAGAACAACAGGTTTATTTATAAAATAAATAATATCATGTCATTTAGAAATAGATTATACAAGTAATATACTTCTATATGGTATATCTGTTCTTATTGTATATTTCTAGTCCATATTATACACTTCTGTCATTAAATAATACTTTTTATTAATTTATCTTTACTTATTTGAATATATATCTAATTATTTGGCCAACTGACCGTTTGATTGTACAGATCTTAGATGGATCGAGCTCAATAATTTTATGCTCTTCATACATCTGATCTATGATTGGTCCGAGTGTCTCTAGAAGGTATGGTAGACCTACTATCTACAAACAGACATATCCCATAATGCAATTGGTATCTAGCAGAAGATCAGTAATATATTCCATAATTCTACTTTCAAGAGACATATCATGTATTAGTAAAATATGTTTTCTAATGCTATAGTTTCAATGGCATTTAATTATTTTTACAAAATTCTGCATTTTAAAATGCAATACATTTCCAATTTTATATTTTAAAGGGTGGCCAACTGGCCATTAAATTCAGGACTACTCCAGCTAAGTTCAAAACATCTACACACATATTTCCTGAACCAATAACTTGGAAATTTGCTGGAGATTTCAGCCTCTAATTAACTACTGCTTTTTTATCATGCACCAAATTCTGATTACAATAAACAAATTAAACCCATAGATAATTAATGATATTTTTCAAATGTTATATCATACCTTCATAAATTGGTCCATAGACTTTGTTGCAAGACTGTTTCCTCTGAAAAGTGTATTGGGATCCTCTGGAAATCAATAAATGTCAGGTATAGAATTGTAAAGTATGCACAAAACAGTACTGCACATGTATGGTGTCCCAGAACTTGTGAGGAATTTTTGATGGAGATATAAGGCATGGCTGATTCATTCTTCTTTAGTGCACTTGTCAGACATACATAACATAACATGAATTCCATGCACAAAGCTTTATGTTTCTGAATTTATTGACATCTAGGTTACTAAGCTACTACATGTGTCACAATTTCTCAATTTGATTTATGATGAGAGAAGATGATTTGTCATGAGATGGAACTGAACAATTGTAAACATTCAGTGGAGACGATTAGGTCATTTAACGTTTATCCCGTCAATTAACGTCATTGTAGTTGATTGACGGATACTACGTTAATTGACGTACTATGTTTTTCAATTGCGCATGTGTAATCAACCGCGTCAATTGACGTGCAATCGTATAATCAACGTGCGGGAACGTTGATTGTCGTACGGGCTAGGTCGTATTTTTATTATCGCCCATTACCAAGGTAACTGGCTGAAATGTATCTACCTCATTAGTACTTCTTGATGAAATTGTCAATGTTTGAAATTGTGAGAATCGATAAAAAGCGTCTATTATAAATTATAAACAGTTGTATAATTCATTTACATATTTCGATTCATACTGGCAGACTTACGTCTTGAAATCACGGACCTCTTTCAAAAACGATATCGGCTAGATACTATCTGCACTCCCCTGATAGTTTGTCTTTTTAGCCTTTACTAATAAAGCCCGTGAATTGAGGTGACAATTTTTAACAGATGACATGCGATGTTCAACTAGTAGTACATATTTGCAATATACTGATTAAAAGATTGATTAATCATTAAATCGAAGTAGATTTCTGCTGCAATAAGAACATGAATAAGACCCCCCGGACCAGGCCCCCGGAAGACCCCATCTAAAGCTTCTAAATGTTTATACTTATAAATCTTGAGCTACCCTCATTGGCTAATCGTCTGACCTTCTGACTTTTAACCTGTATATCATTATCATAAATTATGAATTGGATCCGACTCGCAGTGTTACGTATATTCAGCAATTACTATAATTAAATTTCATATTAAATGAAAAACAATCATTAAAATTGTTCAAGGACATGATAAAAGACGTTCTTATCATCATAAATATGAAGAACGTATTTATATTTTTTCTTCTAATTGTGATATTTCGTTAAATTCTGAAGTGGACTTTATTTTAGTCAGATGCACTCGGGAGAAATCGGCGATACGGGCCCATTCTAGGATGAAACATTCAAAATGTTGTATTTAATTTCATCCTCAATATGGAAATCTAATTTTGTTCAATAAAATATACCAACACAATTTGTCCATAATAGAAATTCATTGGCGAAGCAATGAGACTGTGATCATTATGCTATAGAGTCATTGCGACTTTTTAATGGAGTCGCGACTAAAAAAATATTGCATCATAGAAAACACAATTCCCACATGGAAGTTGAAGATATCTATCCAATGCTTCGAATAAAAGTAAAAACATCTTGCCCAAATTGTAATAAACATGTCCCAGATGCCTCTCTTGCGTGTGTTTACCGCAAAATAAGCCATCCTGATATTTGATCGTCAGTTGTTCAAATGATTATACTATAGTGTTTCTGCTTATAAAAGCCTGGATGAAACAGAAAGAAGTGAAGCCATGTTCTTCTGTATGCTAAATAATTAAAAAATTAAGCTTATCTGTATGTATAAATATCACCAAAAAGTATTTTTCTGAAATGAAATGCAACGAAAATAACGTCTAAATCAATTTGAATTTGAAGTACGTCAATTAACGCGATACCTGGCAATTAACGCACAATGACGTCAATTGTCGTAATAAACGTTAAACGACCTAATCGTCTCCACTGACATTATTGCCACAATTTTTTGGTGTTCCAAAAGGTGACAGAGTTTATATGAAGCAGCAACTTAAGATGTGCCGGCCCTAACAACCCCACCCAAATTTACAAAACAAGGATTAAATTGAAAAATGTCACTACCTGCCATAAGTTACAGAAACCTGACACCAATTGCAGGATGCCGAATGCCAAACACCATCCACAAAAATGTCATCACTTTTGATGGTGACACATTTTGAAAAAGGCAAGTGTCAAGATGCCCCAAGGCATGGCCATGCAAACAGATAATATTTGTCAAGGCCTCATTTATAACATCAACAGAAAAGCAAAATCAGTGACAATGTAGAATGTGAATTACCCCCAAGTATTGTGATAGTAATTGCCATAGTGCATCCCTGGATTTACTGAAGTTATTTCAAATTGGCAGTATTCAATTTGGCGAATTTACAATTTTTAGAATATCAAGTATTTAATTTTTAGAATACCCGGTATCTTTGATTTCATAAAAATACCATGGATAACTTGTCATACATTACTAACAAATATTGAAATTGGCATTCATTCTTATAAGTAACTGACAAATCGCCAAATTAATAATAAGCAACAAATACAACAATTTATTGTACTGTATGTATAACAAAAATATGATTTAGCACGAATTAATACAACTAATGGCGCTTAGATATAAGATAATATGTATGCTAGTGTCAGATCAAGTAGCATTTTGATAGTAATGGATTCATATATATTATTAATAAAGGCTCAGTAAAATGTAATGTATTGGTAATTTTGATCTTTATACACTCATGATGTTGATATCATTTCATTTGAAATCAAACTGTCTTGCCATAATGGATTAAGAATGCCAAGTGTCACTTTCTGTTTTATATTTATTTTCAGTTTGACTGTTCATAAAATGTTCACATTTTAATGAAAACACAGAATTTATTCCTGTGCTAAGCTTTTAAAAATTCACCACAGAGGGGACTGAACCCATTGCTATCTGGGTGATTGCTCTACCACTTTGTGCATAATCAGAGCCTCCAGTATATCCTGTCATCCTTAGCTATATCAAAGAAACTTGGCTAGATCCATCATTAATGTCATATGTTGAAGCCCATTTTTGCTGGAAAAAATAATGTCGTCTGCAAACGACACATTGCATTATGGGACATCAAATTTTCAACTTACTTGTTTTCTGTATTTCATGTGCACAGATGACTTGGAGATAAGCCACAATCTTTCCTTGTCCCAAATAGAGTCTCACTAACGTGTTAGCAATGTCTAACATATCTAGAGTTGCCACTTCATCTAACATGATTAAAGGCGTAGGGTACTCCGACACATCCTGTAATGATTTTCAACATCATTGTGTATTTATTTTATTGATCACCCCTTGTACTTTTGTAGTGTAACTGTTGGCCTTTGAACTTGTAAAATATAAAAAAAATTATCTTTTCTCTCAACAATTAATTTTTATTTTGAATTTTTGCATTGGCACCCACTTTGTTTCATTAGTACATTTATGCATATATAAATTGAATAGATATTAATACATCTATCTTATAAAAATTATTTTCCAGAGGAACTAGAGTTGATCATTTCATTAAAACTGGACAATGTACATTCATAAATTATTATTAAAGTTGCTATTGGTTCAAAAATAAGAGTGGTGGTCTTTTAAACTTGATTTTTAAAAATATTTTTGCAAATTTTGAAGGCCTTACATGTACCTGAGTAATATTTGTAGAATTTATTAGCAAATCTATAAGTGGTTTGTAATATTCTGAAGGTAAGATCCTCTCTTCCATGAGCCTCACTTTCACTCTCAGACTGCCTAATTTGGAACTGAAAAATAAAAACGTCTGCTACATTAGTTGCATTATGGGTAATGATTTCAAATATGGCATCTTGGAAAGTCCTCTCTTCCATAAGTTTCACTTTCACTTAACACAATATCGCAACGAAAAAACATATAAGACATCAATATGCAAAATGTCACTACCTACCATTTATTACAGACACCAATTGCCAACCGCTAATCCCAACCATTGACGCTAGAACAATATGTCTAAACATCTGGTGTGTTGGGATTTTGGTGTTTGCTTTCCCTATGACTGGATTAGGTTCTTGATATTTATTTTTCTTGGCTGTTTGCTATGCAGTTTTGGCAAATGTATGTACATAGAATTTAGCAAATATTTCACTCGAGGAAGTAGAACAATAGAATGGAATATTTGTTTATTATATCATTGCCAAGCATTCTGTGTTCAGAATACATGCAGGGCAATAAGCAGAAAAATATTTTGTCAATTAAATCAAAATTGAGGGAGTTGTAAAATATGTTGATATTTCTGATCACATGGTACACCATTATCCAATCAAAATACTGGAATTAGAAAAAGGTCTTACTTTTCTTCATCCTTATGGGAGCATCTTGGTGAAAGTCTGAACCATTGTCTCACAGTTGAGTTTACACTTAGAGTTGACAGTGGAAATTCTACCTGAAAATGTGGTAAATAGTCTAATACTGCTCAACAAGGTATTAAAATCACATGGCTGTAATTACAAAGTGTAAACGCTTCTTAAAGGTGCAGATTCTAACAGTGAATATTAATCACAGATTAATCATTTCAATTATTTTTACAAATCCAAAATCATCAATTTCGTCTCTCATCAATTCAATAATTCAGACCAATCAGGGATGATGATACTGTCATCTCAACCAATGAAAATATCCTCATTTTAAACATGTGATCTCTACAAAAAGCCTCATTGAATGATGGTTCAGTATCACCTCCTCTTTATCACCACTACTAATACTGATGGGTAAAAACAAGAGAGGTATGCAAGAGAGGCTCACTTGTCCCATGAAATCATCCTCCCCAAGGCGATCCCAATCCCAGACTTCCACTTTTACTTTATCTTTAGCACCAGCAAGAGCATCGACATCAAAACTGCACTCGACATTCCATGTTGGGAATCTCGTCTTCTCGATTTTTCTCGTCTCATGATGAAAATCGTGGAATGAGACTTTGACATATGGGTCTGCAGTTCCTGATGAATCTTTGGCTGCTAAATCCCTGGAATTTGATAATATTTCTCAACATCTTATTTTGAAAAATTGGTCTCTAAATTGAATATAAATTGTTTCTCTGCAATGCAATGGAATGGACCATTAACATGCAACATGTGACTACCTGCCATTTGTTACAGATGCCAATCACCAACAGCTGAACACCATCCACAAAAAGGTTGGGGACCATATTAATATGCTACCACTTCCGATGGTGTTTAGTGAGTGTAATAACACATAATTTGTATCAATTGTTTAGGTAGAGCCTTTGTTAGAGAAAATTTGACAACAAGATTTTGTGTTGGTATTCAAGAGGTCTTTATGTGGACTTTAAACTTACCTGGCTGAGAGTATGTTAACTTTCACAAAGTGTTTCCCATCACAATTGTAACGTCCAACTTCTAGGTGTACTTCTCCCTGGACCTCTGTGTCCTTGTCAACACGTGTCAAACCCCACCATTTCTCCAGACCTAAAATCATACATGAACCTACATGGAAGTTTAACTTACAGGTGTGACATACTTTTTGTGACATATATTTTTCTCCAAAAAAGAAATTATGGGAAGGGGCAAGACAGACTCAACTCTAGGTACCAGATTACACATATTTCTTTGAGATATACCAGTGCATGATTTATTTTACAAAAAATAAACAGGGTCATCACCAAAGTTTTCCCTTGGAAATTCTGACTAACATTGATCAGCTACATGTATAGGCATTAACAGAATATATGATTAGAATTCTTTTCTATTTCAAATCGATGCAAAATGTTATATGGGTGAAATGTCATTTGTATGCAAAAATGTTCACTTGGGTGAAATGTATTTTCAGTGAAATGTCAATTTCAATAACTGATACTGGTGCAACAATCAAAGTTCTCAATGTTAAGCTTTAATGCAATGGAGTCTGTTCAATAACACAACCTACCTTTAGGATAGTTCATCAGTGTTTCCCGAGTCAACATCACTTTCCCAATACTCTCATCTAGCCTACAAACAGACGTATCAATATTTAGTATTCCTGTATTCAGTTTATATATTTATTATAGAGTCACAAGTTCATGCTCATCATATGCAATACAAAAATACAATTTCTCCTGTTTTCTCTCTGTAATTTTTTCTTTGTATTCATTTATAACTGTTGGAAAAATGTGAAATAGCAAAAATGAACCCGACTCTTAGTGAAATGAAATATAGAGGGCAGTGCAATCAGAGGTCACAAAATATTCATGACACACATCTCCTATATCTAATTATTAAAACAATGTTACCTCATAAAATCTTGGTCGAAAACATATAGAGTCAGATTGTGAAAGCCTAAGGGAAGATGTAGTATATATTCTTCCCCCCAAAATGGATTTAATGTTCTCCACTGGGTTGATGTCCTACAAGAAAAGAATAAAATACTTTAATATTCATTTCAATTCTGGTAATTCAGTTAGTTTGTTCCATCTAATTACTTTGATATTTGGTAGATTGTTAAATTAAAAAGAATGAAATGAGAGTTATATTACAATCTTGAACCTAGATACAAGTCAATATTTCAAATAATTTTCATAATCTAAAAATTTTAAATGGAGTAAAATACAACAATTAGATTTTTGTTTCATCTGAATAATACACTTGTGAAAAAAATACATAATCTTATAAAATGTTGGTGATTTGCATTTACTTCGAACATTTAATTTTACTTTATTTTAAATTATGACCATATTCTTGTTTCTTCCTACCAACCTTGCAACTTCTTCATTGTCGACCTTTATCACACAATATGGATCACTCTTCCCATTTCTGAAAATATACAAGTGTGACATTGTCATAAATATGTAAATGCATACACAAGCGCCAATGGAAAAGAATCAAAACTGGTTACAGAGCACACCAAAAAAAGTAAACATCTAAAAGAACACCAGTTATGAGAAAAGAAAATATGTTAACCATTCAAGTAACAATATCACACTCTGAGACATTCCATTCATACTGAAGTCATTAAAATGCAGGTACTCCTTGACAAAGTCAAAGGGACCATGATTATGAAAATGGCATTAATCAATTGAAGCCAAATATCTCAGTTGAGACTTTGAGAACAACTTAAAATTCCATTTGGTCAAGGTACCCCTCCTTAATCAAATTGATGCTTCCATTAAAAAGTAGTTTTTCAGATTTGAAAGCTATATAGCAAAATTGTGATTAAATCTTGTTGTATGCTAACTGTACCCGATAGACTAAATGATAAAGTAGCTTATATTCATCACTCCAAAACATATAATCTAAAACATATATTTCAGCTGAAAAACCTTTAATCCTGGATAGACCAAAATTCCTTTGTTCTTCAATTATAGTTTACGAGGGTTGTCCCATAAGAACTGATATTTTTATTCTTTGTAAAATATTTGAGATACAATAAAAACAAAAACTACTACTACTTTTTGTACTATCTCTGTAAGTGTGGCAATTCTCATACTGTTTTGATGTAATTTCATTAAAATTCTTACTGTATACAGTAAAATCTGTCTAAGTAGAACACCTCTGGTATATTTGATAACCTATTTATTGTATATTTAAGAGTATTAATCTAAAATAAAGAAGAAAAAAACCTTTGGTACCTCTAAAAAATATTCCACTTGGGAGGTGTTCCACTTATAGTTCCATTTAACATTAAATTAGCTTGTATTGGGACTCTGATTAAAAGAGGTGTTCCACTTCCAGGTGTTCTGCTGCAACAGGTTCTACTGTACATGTAAAATAATAGAGATGGGACTTTTATTTATCTTTTTGGCCAACCCTCTCCTTTATAAACATTTACTCTAGTCAACCAGGTGAAATTGTCTTTTACAGTGTTAGATTCTGGTATGCCAGAGCCCCTCTTATCTGCAATATGCGAGAGAAGGACAATGGGGGCATGACTATTGCGATGGAATATTAGATCTGATTTTATCCATTTCTTCAAAGACAAAAACAATACTCATGTAATTGTACTGTAATTGTTTTTTGCAATTGCTTTAACATGCTTTTTCTTTGAAATAAAAAAAATTGGGCCCAATAAAAATTTTGGGACAAAAAGGCCTTAAGGCTCCAAAAAAGTGGGTCTTTTTGGGCATTACTTGGCCTTCTAAGGCCTTATTTTTAATTTTTGGCAATTTTTTTACTTAAATTTACCCTAAATTTTCAAAATTTGGGCCCACTTTTTGGTTTAAGGGGCCCAAGAATATTTAAGCGCAACCGTGGAATTTTTTATCAGACTTGAAACTGGGGTCCCCCTTGTTGCTTCCCAGATCCGCCCCTATACTGCATCACTCTTGGTAGTGCAATAACATTAAAGTAATTGTTTCTGGTTATGTGACACCTTTATCAAAGAGTGCGAGAGCGTGACAATTACCACTCACAACAGGAACAAGGGCTTAAGTAATTAGAGTGCTGTAAGATACAGATGACTATGGAACACATTTAGGCTAAAATAATTCAATTGTATGTTTTGAGTAGAACATGTACAATTTTAAAGGCTAGAATAACTAGAAAAACAGCAATTTTACGGAGTAGCAAATCCCACCAAACAAAACATATTTTGCATTTTTTAAAATTATTAGTCACACTAGGAACAAGGGCTTAAGTAATGGACTACATGCGAGTAGAAATAATCTTGATTTACGTCATTAATATTCAAAATTCAGTAAAAGCGGTGTCATATTTGAAATCCGCATGTAAATGTACATCTAGAAATATGGTTTCGAAAATTGTCTATCAACTTTTAAAAATTAATTTTTTTTGAAAATGTGACTTCTTGTTCGGGTTGATTCCTCATAGACCCCATGTTAGAAAATCACAAAAAGTGAATTATCTTTTCTTGTATTGGACAGATAACATTTTCTTTTACTGGACATATTTTAATTTGCATAACTATTAGATACATAAGGGTTATATGAAAATTGAACCACGCAAATAGATGTAATTTAAGTTAAAGGGAACTTTCTACTATACCCGCCATGCTATCTGACCCGAACGAGCCACCTGGTGGTGAATCTGGTAACTACCTACTCGCATCTGCGTTATTAGAGTGCTGTAAGATACAGATGACTATGGAACACATTTAGGCTAAAATAATTCAATTGTATGTTTTGAGTAGAACATGTACAATTTTTAAGGCTAGAATAACTAGAAAAACAGCAATTTTACGGAGTAGCAAATCCCACCAAACAAAACATATTTTGCATTTTTTAAAATTATTAGTCACACTAGGAACAAGGGCTTAAGTAATTAGAGTGCTGTAAGATACAGATGACATTTAGGCTAAAGTTGTTCAGTTATCTGTTTAAAGTAGAACATGTATAACTGTAACAAGCCTAAAATAATTAATGTACATGTTTAGGGATCGTGTACAAATATGAACCATTATGAAATGTCAAAGTTAATTCTGGGAAGATGGAAGGGGATACCATAACTAAATCAATTTATTTTCTAAAACTAAAAAAATGCAGGACGAGAGAAAAAGGTAACATAAACAAATGTTAATAACTTAGTCTTTCAGCATGGGTTTATTGTTTTGTAAAATAGCCATAACATTGTGACAATGGGGAATGGACCAATGAAACTTGGTAGAATGAAATGACATTGGACAAGGTTTGATTGTGCAAAACATGATCTCCAAACCCTGTTGAATGACTGAGTTTATAACTAACATTTGTTTAGGCAACCCTTTTTGGCTCACCCTGTATCTACTAACCTTAGCCAGATAAAGGGAACACAAGAACACTAAACAAACTATCTATGTACCTTAGCCTGACATAGGGGACATGGGTGTATTGTCTAATAATTGCTATCTGTGATCTCAAATACCAAAGGTTAACTGAAGCAATGAAATGGCTGCCTCCAAACCGAGAGATTTTATTTGACTTTTATTACAACTATTTCTACAGGCGCATATCATAATAGTACTATGTTCAAACTAATAGCCTGAACCAAATGACATTATAATATACCCAATATGTAACACTAATCCTGATTGGTCAATACCTAGTCACATGTTCCGAAATAGATTTACTATTTCCCTCGGAAAGTAATATTCCCTCAAATGTGACGTCAGCGGGAATATACATTTGAACTATTGCCCGCTGACGTCACAATTGCAAGTTCTATTACCCTTGGAAACGTCTGCGCATCATCACTGTGCAGACGAAAAACAGAAAAATGGAGGATGAGCACAAACACAAATCAACTTCGTTCACCATGACAGACGTGCGTGAACGATACAATATAAGCAACGTGTATAAAGTTCCCTAAGCTCAATATGTCTGTGTAATTTCAAGTGTTATGATAATCTATTCCGCATGTTAAACGCGATTGAATTTGTCAAGTGAGAGTCTCAGAGGCAAAAATTTCTGTTGAGCATCTGATGACGTCACAGCTTATAATGCTAACAATGGACCTGGGGAGTGGGCTTTCTAAGCCGTTTTGGCCTTCGCAGAGGAAACGGGACAAGAGTCAGTATAGGGTATATAATAAAACAAATAGTGACTGCCTCATTTCGAGCAATAGTGTAAATGATTTCCCCTTGGGAATATCCTCTACAATGTACTATTCCCTCAGCCTGTGGCTTCGGGAATAGTACATTGTAGAGGATATTCCCTCGGGGAAATAATTTACACTATTGCCCTCAATGGCAGTCACTATTTGTATACTATTTCTAAGTAAAAAAAATATTTCTGGACAAATATTTTTTGATTCAATATTTCTGGACTAATATTTTCTGATTCAATATTTAGGGCAGGCTAATATTTTAGGGCAGGCTAATATTCTGAAAAATGTTACACATTTCATGCTTTCTAGATTTAACAGTCAAACCCCATCAACTCCCTAATTCTTTCCCTCTGCTCAAATTGATTTGAGAGCATTGAAGACCGAGCATGTGAAAATGCTCACGTCTTTCCCCAAAGGAAACATCTCACCCCCATTTCCAAGGCTCTCCGCCAATGTAATGATCTACAAGTACCTTTTTCTATCACAGTTATATGTTCAGTCATCAAATTACCTCTAATAATTACCTGGAATTACCTTTTGTAATTACATCCTCTAGTACAAGACAGATTGATGACAGTAATGAGTCAACTAATCTTTAAAATTTGCCGCAAAAGTAACGTTTCAAAATACAAATTAGACCCTAAAAGAGAGAAATTAACAAAAAATAAAATTAACAGGGACAAAGTGAAGACTCTGAATTATATAAAAATGTCCAAAATTAATGAACTTCATTCAAATTTTAGAGAGAAAGAGAGGAAAATGCAAAAGCAGACGGACATTTTTATCAGTTTCTGCCTATGCAACTACAGGACAAACCATCAGAGAATCACTCCAAGGGAGTCATCTAGCTCTATAAACTCACAGATGACAAGCCAACTTGTTAGAAACAGTTTTTAAAAGAACCAAATATTTTTCCATTGACTTACATGTTAACAGACACTCTCTGTAATATGGAACACCTGTCTAATGGAAACAGGAACAGTCTTTTAGGACAAATTCTGAAAATTCACTTATTCACACAGAACATTGAAAATTAGTTATACATACTGAACACTGTATATCCTATTGTTTCTCAGAGGTTTGATTGATTTAAGCCTTAAAATGAGATTCTAAAGAGCTTAATATGAATGAGATTAAGATAAGCCAATTGTTGACAAGCTGCATCATCCGTACCACTGTTAATTACCCCAATATTTTTTTAATTAAACTGTTTGTGATAAATTGCCAATTGACACCAATGCATTCTTTCAACAAAGGTTGATTTCATCTGACAAGTTGAGTTACTCTAGGGGCTGAATAGAAATGTATTTGTGTGATATTAGAGCCAAATCTGTCTACATCTTCAAAGATCCAAACTTGTACAAAATAGATTGTATATGCTACAAAATGGGTTATGAGCAACAGTGCTTTACACATTGATCAGCAATTCGTTATCTACAATAACTGAATGCTCATTTGGCAAATTAGTTTTTGGGGTTGGCCCAAAATATGGACCCTCTGTATAGGGAACACCTGTCTCCAAGGAACAATTTTAACCAGTCTGGAGAGTGTTCCTTGTTCACAGGTTTTACACTACAAAATGATCCTTCTGGATTCGCTCTGGTTAACTCGGCAAGATTAGAGGTGTCTCTTAAACTTAAAGAGTGTTAACGAAGCTATCTTTTAAGAACTATGTCAAAAAAATATGCAAGGTAATTTTCAACCTATGGATTTGTCTCTGCCTTTATTCTGTTTAAACGCTAAATATGTATACCCAATTCCTAACCTATCCATAACTCGATTACATCTCAATTTGCGTTATCACAAAATGTGATTATTCTAGATCTAGCTCATTATCAACTCCTATAAAACTAATTAGATGTGCAAATCACTCTAATAAGATATCTGTCTCGTCAAGATGTTATAATGGAAAGTTTCCACTGATTTGTTTGCATGTGCTATAGAAATGCCCGCATGCATATACTCATTCAATACTGGGGCTAAAAGCACTATAATACTGACAATTAATGTTTGCCATATATTGCCATATAATGGTACCTCTAATATATACTACATGGACATACATATATATATGTAGTGTTATATATCATTTTAAAGCATGTGATATAGTCTTTCAGAATCGAGGTTCAGGGTTCAGGTGAACCCCCCCTGGCCAAAAATTCTTTCAAAATCATCTCAAGTGATTTTAGCCATTAATTTGGGCCAAAATTGTCAAATGTGAACCCCCTCCTGAAAATTTTTGAAAACTGAACCCCACTTGGCAAATCCTGGCTACGGGCCTGTTAGTGCAGGTATATATGATGGTATAAGCTTACTAACTGAATACATGCAAATATCAAATATTAAAGATCAAAGAGTGTATCAGAACAAGGGTGTCTCATGTGGCTCATCATGGTACTGTAAAAAAGGAAAATGTGTTGGAATAAATAATCTATTAATATTACCAAAAATGCAGGTATAAGACAAGCTCAGAAATCTTGGTGAAATGCATGAAAATAAACAAAAACCATTCGTGAAATGCATGAAAATATACAAACCATATAAAAATATACAACCATTGGTAAAATGCAAGCAACCATTGGTAAAATGCAAACAACCATTGGTAAAATGCAAACAACCATTGAAAAAATATAAACAACCATTGGTAAAATGTAAACAAATATTGGTGAAATGCAAACAACCATTGGTGAAATACAAACAACCATTGGTGAAATACAAACAACCATTGGTGAAATACAAACAACCATTGGTGAAATACAAACAACCATTGGTGAAATACAAACAACCATTGATAAAATACAAACAACCATTCGTAAAATGCAAACAAATATTGGTGAAATGCAAACAACCATTGGTGAAATACAAACAACCATTGGTGAAATACAAACAACCATTGGTGAAATAAAAACAACCATTGATAAAATACAAACAACCATTCGTAAAATGCAAACAAATATTGGTGAAATGCAAACAACCATTGGAAAAATACAAACAACCATTGGTGAAATACAAACAACCATTGGTGAAATACAAACAACCATTGGTAAAATACAAAACAACCATTGGTGAAATATAAACAAATAAAATGCAAACAACCATTGGTAAATGCATGGAAATAAAAAAACCACCATTCATTTAGCAATTGTGTACCATAATTTCATTAGGATCAGGCAAAGTAGAGGAGATAGAATGTGCAAAAAGCTATATTGATGGATGATAGTTTTCTTTTCAGTTCATTAGTTGGTGCTTATTGACGTACTCAGGAAATTCCAGGGACCTGTCACTCCAATCTCCTTTACGGTGAAACCAAAATTGTAATTTTGCTACTGTAAAATATGTATTTTTATAATTATAGGCCTGAGGTGACCCTTATTTAGTGCTCATTTTGTAAAATAGACCTAATTTTTTCGAAGGTTTCATTTTCCAGATTCGTCCCTGGAAACTAAGAGTAGAGAAGCCAATAAAAATACTGTGCAAAAATAATTAAAGCATAAAACATAATTGACTCCATTATCTCTTTCTCGTTTCTAAAATATCACGAGGGGCGTGTTTTCAAATTGAAAAATAAAGTGAAAAAAGAGGAATTAGCAAGGAATAAAATAAACAGACTTTTGGTACATACTCTAAATTGTGAAGAAATGCAAAAAAGTTAAGTGGTTTATTCAAATTTTAGAAAGAAATGAAGTGAATTGATATGAGCAGATGGACATTTTTTACACAGCAACTTGATGCTTCATGATGCCTCGTTGCTTTATTTTCTTTTGTTACCATGGTGATATCTAATGATACCCATTCTTAAACCCAACTTTATCAGTTTCTTTTCAATATTCAAATAAACTGCCAGATTTCCAGAATTTCCAGAATTTTGATACAATTAAAAATGTCGACTATGTACCTTTTTCTTAATTCCTTGCTAATTCCACTCCTTTCTACCCTATTTAATATTTCAAAAATGTCACAATACCATTTTCTCATAGGGATCCAGTGACTTTTCAATAAGTCTCATATTTTATACTTAGGCCATATACCTGCAGATAGATCTCTTCAGAATTTCCCTTCAACTGCATGGGGAGAAAATTTTGATTTTACCTATTGTGTAATAAGATGTTTGTATACAAGACATTCACATGCAAAATATCACCACCTACCATTTGTTACAGGCCTCGACATTTGTTACAAATGCCATTTGTTATAAACGCCATTTGTTACAGACACCCTTCACCGTTCACCAAAAAGTTGGAGACAATATGTCATCACTTATGGTGGTGATATAAAAACCACTTCAACATCTTAATTTTGACGTTTTTTGGTTGTGATAATTTTCACCCCCCCCCCCTCCTGGAAGGACATATCATAGTCACCCTCAGCCAGAGCTTAACTATATCTTCACTCTTCAATTTAGAGATAATCCTTTGACCTGGCTAATATATCAATCAGACAAGGCATTAACATGCAAAATGTCACCACCTGCCATTTGTTACAGATGCTAAATGCCAAACACCAACCACCAAACACCATCCACCAACTGCCAACCACCAACTGCCAACCACCAACTGCCAAACACCAACCACCAAACACCATCCATAAACAAAGTTGAAAACTAATAACTTCAGGTGATAACAAAAAACTTTCTTGCATTGTGCAAAATCATCCATTTTTGATTCACTTTGATATGTCTTTATCGAGTTGAAAAAATCTTGCACAGGTACTCATGCAAAAACCTCTGAATCATTAACCATATCCTAGATCCTATATTCTAATACTCTCCCCATCTCTGGGTTGATCATATTAGTGCCTACCATGTCTGTTGTATCTGAGAAAATTGATGATATATATTACCTATAAACCTAATTACCCATGTCTTAACATTCTGTCAGTCCGTTCATGGTATTTCTCTCTAATGTTATGAAATGCACTATTTTCTTGAATTGCTATACAATTTTGAATGTTTATATGTTTAATTTAATTTCTTGCTTATCTCACTCATTTCACTTTACTTAAAACTCAACCAAAACTCCATTTCTGGAGAGAGTCACCTATTATTCATGCCTATTGTATGCTTTCTCTCTGGAAAATTTAGAATGTTGACTACATGCCTGTTTACTTTATTCCCATCATTTACTCTCTTTTCTGCTTAATTTTCTACTTAATCATGATTCCCAGGACTTTTCTTAAACGGGAAAACAATAACATAACCGCTATAATCAAATCAGTTTTCAATAATCGCTAAAGTAATAAGATTATGATTAGGCGTATGTGGGATTATATTAGCATTAACCAGATTACTCCAGTCTAAAATGCCGCACGGTCAATTTCAAATTGAAAAATAGAGTATGAAAGAGTGGAATTAGCAAGGAATAAAATAAACAGGCATGAAATGTATACTCTAAATTGCATGGAAACGCAAGAAAATCAAACACTTCATTCAAATTTTATAGAGAAATAATGGTTAAGCAAAAACAAGCAGACAGATGGGTTCACTATATTTCCACCATGTCAATAATGACGATTGCCATTGTTGGAAATGTGACCATCATATCTGATGAAATAAATGAATTTACTGATATTTCAGATGACCGAGTAGGACAAAGGAGATCAGGTTACAACTTAAATGAGAAACAATAGTATTTGCTATGATTTCTATAGTTGCCATGGTAACAAGTATCCAACAATTGGGAATTAAAGTACTGATCTTCACGGTATCTGGTTTTCTTATATTTCTGAGAATTATGCCTATTTTATTCCTTGCTGATTCCACTCTTTTCCACCATATCCCAAGACAAATCTGTCACGTATATGAGAAGAAATCGGAAAAGATGACATTGACATTTGTCAAAAAAATTCTGATTTACATATTTATGAACGGCGATTCATGATTGATGTTTACGGAAAAAACTAATAACACCGTCCACCCAGGAGACTCAAAATCTGTCAATGACGTTCATAAAATCAAAGATGATAAATTACAATATGTCAAACATCATATGCCAGATAAAATGAAATATTAAATCTGGGGCACATACAGTATTAGGCTGATTGATATGGTTCCTCATCAGATGTTACCCTTCGCATGTGTTCAACTTATATCAAATGTTACCCTTCGCATGAGTTCAACTTATATCAAATGTTACCCTTCGCATGAGTTCAACTTATATCAAATGTTACCCTTCGCATGAGTTCAACTTATATCAAATGTTACCCTCCGGCCGCATGAGTTCAATTTATATCAAATGTTACCCTTTGCATGTGTTCAACTTATATCAAATGTTACCCTTCGCATGAGTTCAACTTATATCAAATGTTACCCTTCGCATGAGTTCAACTTATATCAAATGTTACCCTCCGCATGAGTTCAACTTATATCAAATGTTACCCTTCGCATGAGTTCAACTTATATCAAATGTTACCCTTCGCATGAGTTCAACTTATATCAAATGTTACCCTTCGCATGAGTTCAACTTATATCAAATGTTACCCTCCGCATGAGTTCAATTTATATCAAATGTTACCCTTTGCATGTGTTCAACTTATATCAAATGTTACCCTTCGCATGAGTTCAACTTATATCAAATGTTACCCTTCGCATGAGTTCAACTTATATCAAATGTTACCCTCCGCATGAGTTCAACTTATATCAAATGTTACCCTTCGCATGAGTTCAACTTATATCAAATGTTACCCTTCGCATGAGTTCAACTTATATCAAATGTTACCCTTCGCATGAGTTCAACTTATATCAAATGTTACCCTTCGCATGAGTTCAACTTATATCAAATGTTACCCTCCGCATGAGTTCAATTTATATCAAATGTTACCCTTTGCATGTGTTCAACTTATATCAAATGTTACCCTTCGCATGAGTTCAACTTATATCAAATGTTACCCTTCGCATGAGTTCAACTTATATCAAATGTTACCCTCCGCATGAGTTCAACTTATATCAAATGTTACCCTTCGCATGAGTTCAACTTATATCAAATGTTACCCTTCGCATGAGTTCAACTTATATCAAATGTTACCCTTCGCATGAATTAGATTTATATCAAATATTACCCTTCGCATGTGTTCAACTTATATCAAATGTTACCCTTCGCATGTTTTCAACTTATAGGCTCATCATTATTGTGGACCCTTCTATTTCAACATATCATATGGAGAGGTAAGTACTTGGGGGTGGGGGGTGGGTTTCGGGGGGGGGGCTCATAGGATTTGAAGCTAGGATAACCACTTTTCACTCTTTCACTCCTAAATGTGAAAAAGTAAAAAAAAAATCACATTTAAATGGTGCCACTTGAATTTTTTGACAACATTGTTTTCTAATTTGATTTGTTGTTTCTACAATCAGTCATAAGAACCCAAGAAAGCAATCATACCTTAAATGCCATCAGAGGACATTTTACCATGGAATGACCTTAGCATAGAAGCAAAGTCTCAACACTATAAACTATTCAGCTACAGTGAGAACATATTGTAATTTAAATCTAAAAAGTTTATCGGTCTTGGAATGCTGTCAAGTCATGATGTCAGAAATGACATCACTGCCAATCTAGCTTAGAGCCTTGATGGAAATATTGACATTATTGTCATGTCAACTTCAATTATACAACCATCATAACATTTTTAATACATTTTTTTGTTAATTGCCAATTTTTATTACACGTGTGAAAATGAGAGATATTAAAGGAATAATGTTGATTCAATTTTCTAATCAAGATGTAATAGAAAATAAAAAAGTTTTTTTCTTAAAATTATTTTGATTCATTGCAAGCCTTAGCACTGACTATATGTAGCAAATAATGAGAAATATAAATTACATGTAATCCAAATGTCATTGGAAGACACTTTTAATATAATAACTAATATACAATACTGCCACTTTAAGATACAAAGTCAGGTGTTTCATTAGCAGCAGGCAACAGGCGATTTTCACCAGTTGTTTTCACAAAATCGACTGTTGTTTTTAGGGACTTTTCCATGTTAAATTGTTGTTTTCATTTATTTAGCCTGTTGTGAGAAATTCTAGTGAAACGCCTGAAAGTAAAAGTTATACTCTGTCGCATTCTCTATTAACGAAACTCAATAACAGAACAACTGCAAATGTGAACTCTTGCAGTTTTAGATTGTTGTATTATGAATAAACTTGCCAAATTTTTTTAAAATGTATCAAAATGGGTTCAATAGTTTACTATATTCATGATAACCTAGGATTCATTGTGGATTCTTCTAGAATGAGTTGGCTTCTATTGAATGTTGTTTTTATTCTTATAAATATTTTGATTACACATAATTCTCATCCTCCTAAGCAGGTATCCAGAATCCGTTCTTCTTCCCCCTGCTATAACCAATTTGGAAGCGCCCGATTGAACTGAATCACGCGATCTAATTATGCACAATGACTTATATATGATTTCTGTTGCAGTGTTGCGACAGCCAATCAGATTGCGAGTTCTTAATCAGGGAAATTCTAACTGCTTATCGCAGGGGGTACAAAGAGAAAATATATTCTGGATTTTGAAGTCCTAGTATGATCAGAGGATGATAATTCCTGAAAAGTGGGGAGTATAGGAATGGATTGATGGACATCTTTTCTGTGTGTCAGAGTTTGTGATATTAGAGAGGGTTGCTCTTAATTTTCATGATACAAAGTGTTGGAAACAATCTTTAACGAGGCAACATTCAAAATGTATAAAAAAAACAACCTTTTGTTACAAACACTGACCAACCACCAAAAAACAACCACAAAAGTTTCAGACTGTGGATATTGGAGGGGGGCGGGGGTTCCTCTTAAACTTTTTTGAAACAAAATGTTGGGAACAATCCTCAACAAGGCATTAATATAACATGCAAAATGTCACCACCTCTTTGTTACAGACACTGACCAACCGCCAAAGACCAACCACAAAAGTTGGAGAAGATAACAATAGGTCAGTTGGTGACATAAAGAGTGTGCCAATATTTTTGTTGAAGTCCTGATCTAATTTTCTTAGAAGAAATTAAGACAGATCAAAATAGCCAAATTCATAAGAATTGAAAACTCAGGCACCTCCATTTTCCAAAATTATCATCATCAAATGGGAGTATTACATACAATGTAGTGAGCAAAAAAATTGTAAAATTCTGACACCTTTTTAGAAAGTTCTTCAACTTTTACAATATGGTTTTCGTTGCACTTTTGAAAAGAGTTGGTCAATTTGAAGCAAGTTTAAAAAAGCTATTTTGACCTTCAATATGTTGCCATGGTAACAGATATAGGAAGAAATGTGTTGAAATTCACTGAAACTCACTCATAAGTGTATATATTGGCAGTAGAAATTTGAAGTCAGTCTAAACAGTACTTGTTTTGGAAGAAGTATAAATTTGTTACACACACACCAAATGCGCCATCCCAAAAAAGACTATAACATTAGGTCTTGCTTAAATATCTATATTTATAGCTTTATAAATGCCTTATATAACTTTTTTAGATCTAAAACATATTGCAACACCCTATGCAGACAGAGCCTGTGGGAAATATTGGGTGCGGAGCAAATGAGCGGAGGGTGCGGAGCTAACGGTCATTTTTGAATTTAAAATTGGGATATTTCTGAAACTAAGCCGTTTTGGGACTTCAAATATACCAAGATATGTGTATTTGACACCAAATATCAATAAAATTGTGAAAATAGTAGTGCAATTCATTTTATAGCGACGCAGTATGCCTTAAACATTTCCCAGACCTTTATATTTTGAGACTATCCTTTTAATACTGCGTCCCCAGCATTCATAAAAAATGGTGTTCAAGATACACTACCCATGCAAATTATTTTTGCATCTTGGAAGCCAGGCAGTATCTGTGTGATTTTATAAAAATTCGGAAATGTTCTTCAGATATGAGCCCCTCAAAATATTGGGTGCGGAGCTACGTTTATGGAGCTGCTCCGCACCCAATATTTAGAGGGGCTCATATCTGAAGAACATTTCCGAATTTTTATAAAATCACACAGATACCGCCTGGCTTCCAAGATGCAAAAATAATTTGTATAGATAGTGCAACTTGAACACCATTTTTTATGAATGCTGGGGACTCAGTATTAAAAGGATAATTTCAAAATATATAGGTCTGGGAAAGGTTTAAGGCACACTGCGTCGCTATAGAATGAATTGCGCTACTATTTTCACAATTGTATTGATATTTGGTGTCAAATACACATATCTTGGTATATTTGAAGTCCCAAAACGGCTTAGTTTCAGAAATATCCCAAATTTAAATTCAAAAATAACCGTTAGCTCCGCACCCTCCGCTCATTTGCTCCGCACCCAATATTTCCCACAGGCTCTGTCTGCATAGGGTGTGCAATTACAGTTTTATATACTGTTCCTAAATTACTGTAGAATCGGCACTAAACGTGCTGACATTTTAAAAATCACCTTTTGAACAGAACTTCTATCCCCATAGGGCATATGTGTACAAAATATGAACAAACTTTGGCCAACAGTATTTGAATAATCGCCTTAACAGACGTTTAGATGGACGGAAGTGTTCCCTCTAATCCCTCCACACTTCATTCGAATGAGATAAAACCGGAATCCTTCACCTGATATTTTATAAATAAGCAACAATATGTCATGCTCCAAATAAGGAAATGTCTTAGGAAATTACATTGCTATTTACGATTGTATATCATGTTACAAGGACATAAGCCAATTTCTAAAAGTCACCCCACTCATGCTTCAACTGACAAATCAAGTGCTACGCCCCACTGAATATCTGCAAATTTCATGTCACCCAGTTGAAAATCTGTTCACAAATGTCAGAAGGGTGACAGAGTTTGATGAAATCAGAATTAAGCACCCAGTTTACAAGATAATCAGATGATATAACTGTCTTCTTATTTTCAATTCTGTCTACTGGACTTCTACTTAATTTGGCGCTATTTATTTTGGCGGATTTGCTGTTTTAAATATTTGGCATCTATCTTTTTGAAAATGTACTAGTTATACTCATTTAGTACTGGGGAATTTGGCAGCGATTCAATTTGGCAGACTATTAACAATTTGGTGGATCCACCAAATTAAAACGGCCACCAAATTAAGTAGAAGTACAGTAATTTTGAATAAAATGACTGATTTTCTTAAATTATATGTGTATGGACTACAAGTTTGTGTATTTCATTTCTTTCTGATCTTCTCTATTATCTCCAAATGAATAATTGAACATGGTTGCCATGACATTTTTTGTTTGAGAGAACCTTCATTAATATACCATCAAGCACTAAATATCATGCATTTTAGTAATTTGACTGAAAGATTTTATTCCCCCTTCCCCTTCATTTGATCCATCAAGGTATTACAAATGTATAACTGAAGGAATACTCTGGTTTAACAGATATTTCCCTTCACCAAATAAAAAGCAACCCAAATCAAAGAGGTATATATACTGAATAGAAAGTATCCAAACATATTAACCAAATATCTTATTTCCATTTTAGACCTGAAAATAGGCCTTCTTTTAAAAATGCCTCATTTTGGAATGAAACTTAATGCGCAGGCACCATCTAGCTTAAACCTCAGCAACATTTGTTCTACGGCGGGTATACAACGGCTGAAATTTCATAAAATTGATATACAAAATCTACATCGTACTGCTTATCCCTATATTTAATGCTGCAAATTTCCTTTGATTTTTGAGAAGTTGAACGGTTGCCGTAGATCAAATGTCACTGAGGCACCACAATGTTCAGCCAAGGGCAAGCTAGTGAAATTGTATGTCCAGGCAATGTATAATTAACAATGAGTATTACAAAATCCCTTGATTTAATTATTTGTTGGATGCTGGTGCCTATAATTCATACTTAAGAACCATCATCCCTACAATACAATCCAACGTAATAGATTCCTTTAAAGATATACTGAATGGCAAATCTTTCAAGATAATTTGAAGTCATTTCGGTAAAAATTCAGGTTATTGTATTGTATTTTTTTTACCACAAATGAAGGTGAGCAATACCTCTTAGATATCCTGCATATGTACTGTCGTAATTTACGCAAATAATCATGAAAGACAGAACGAGAAACCCCTCCTTGGAAGAGTCCAAATAAGATTCAAATGTTTAAATCAAATTTTTGATTTTTTAATGTTTATTTTTATTTTTCAAATGGGCTTTTAAGTAAATGTTTCAAATGAAATACCAGAACTGGAAATATTGCATTTCATTCATCATTTATAAACAGATGTTATAGGAAAGAACTATAAAAAAAGTCATAAAATGTAGTCTAGCAATAAGTCCTTGTGTCGACCCCCCCCCCCCCCCCCCCCCCCCCCCCCCCCCCCCCCCGGAGACTAGGCCAGACTACTTAAATGTTACAGACACCTAATGTCATATTAATGCATCGCTTTAATTTGCTAAAATATTTTGAAAGAGTAAAATAGTTTTTTTATATGCAATAAACAAAGGGAACTTTGTAAAAAATAGAAGTAAAATCAGTGAGCATATAATAGAAGGACATAAAATGAGTAAGTCGGGCATATAGCGTGAGAGACACATACAAAATGTCTAAAAAATTAATTTGTTAGATTGTACAATTTCTATCTCAGTTCCCACTAGAATTTAAATGAAGTGTTTGCTTCTTTCGCATTTCCATACAATTTAGAGTATGCAACTTTGTATCTGTATACTCTATTCCTTGCTGATTCCACTCCTTTTCTCTTTATTTTTCATTTTAAAGCAAGGCCAGAGTGACATTTTTCCTCAGGTAATAATGCACGTTGATGAGATTCTACCATCTCTTTATCACTTTTTCATTCAGGCATAATGTACTCCCTGCATGTAAAAAATCACAAAATGATTTCCAATTTCTAAAATTTCTCATATTTTAGAAAACAAACGTTCTGGTAATTTACCAAGATTTATCTCCCTTATATACCTATTCCATTTATTGTTATTTCACATCTTTTCACACCAATTTCACTTTTTAAGTTTATATAATATTATTTCAGTTACAGGTTTTCTATAAAGCTTTATTAGGATCATCAGGTTATAAATTTGCAGCTTCTGAAAATCCGCAGAATAATGCAGTTTTTTATTTTATTTATTACTGCTTTACAGCACTTGACGCTTCCACTAGGTCATGATTCAGAAATTGATTCAAAACTTCCAAGATATTAATGGGGAAGAGGTATTTTTGAAGTGCATTTGGCTATTAAGTCTACTATGAGAGTTTAAAGTACATGATTTACACGTAAAATAACATGAAAATACACAAAAATACTCTCCACAAATCTTTGTTTTTGATTTCATTCCAATCTTTGTTTTCAAGAAATTGGGCCATTCCCCCTCTTTAGTGTAGAGGATCATGACATAGTCTAATATAACTAATTATAAAAGAAATACCCTCCTCTCCCTGGATGAAAAAAATTAATTATCAGTACATGTATTTTTTCTTCAATATTCTTAAAGTGAAATCAGAACAATTTAATACAATACAACACAAATCAATACATTACAGTATGATACAATACAATACAAAACAATACAAATCTATATAATTCAAAATAATATAATTCATTTCAATACAAAACAATACAATTCAATACAAGATATTAAATCAATACAATACAATACGATATAATACAATACACTACAAATATGATATAATACAATTCAATACAATACAATACAATTCAAGACAATCTAATTCAATACAATACAATACTATGAAAAGGAGCACAAACAATCAGCTAGAAATCGTTCATTTTAATTATAATTAATCACCCAATAAACATACATCCTGTATTAATCACAAAATCTCTTCTGATCCATGGATTTATTAACAATTACAACAACAAAATGTTGGAACGGTCACATTTTAAAATCTAAAATAGAGCACAAAGGAGTGGAAATAGCAAGGAATTAATTTGACAGATATTTAGATTAGACTCCAAATTGTATAGAAATACAAGAAAATCAGACAGTTCATTCAAATTCAAATTTTAGAGAGAAATGAAAGAATACAACATGAAATGAGCGAAAATGAACTTTTCATAATCAGCAGATTTATAGACAATGCTGTGAAAGCTTGAGTAATGATCAACATAAGAGGATTACCTTTGTACCATATTTCATGGTGCTCATGTTTTAAAATGCAAAATAAACAAGAAAATTAAAAAAAAAACAAGAAACAAAACAAACAGGCATGTAGCTAACACCCTAAATTGCATAGAAATTCAAAAAAATCAAACACTTCATACAAATTTTATAGAAAAATAATAATAAACATGACGCAATTACCCAACAATAAAGGGCTTATGTAATAATATGTTGGGATCACTCAGGTCACGATGAGTAGAGCTAATTTCACTTTATCTTTAAAAGCTTTTATTTGCTATAATGCCCCTAGTCCCAGATACATTTATCAAATTGTGTTAATATTTCTATTTTACCATTGGTACTATGCAATATTATATTGTATAATTATCAAATGATATATTAATTTTATAGTTAAAGACTTAAAGGATAAGGCATAAGAACCTTAAAACATAAGGCATAAAAACCTTGAAAAATAAGGAATAAGAACCTTGAAACATATGGTAGGGAATCTTAAAACACAAGGCATAATAACCCTAAAACAGAAACATAAAGCACAAGAACCTTAAAACATAAGGCATAAGAACCTTAAAACGAAAGGCACAAGCTATACTAAAATGACTCTCATAAACAAAAGTTCAGATATAACCTATAATACTCCCAAAACATTAGGTACTGTAGAAGCTTAAAAGTAAGGTAAGCTCATCTAAAAACAGTAAAATAGTATACTAGTATACATCTAACTGAATTGCCCACCCTTATATAAAATAAACAAACATAGTAGCCATGCTTTAAAAACAAAATATTGAGAAATCAAGAAAACAGACATAAGGTCAACATTCAAACACAAAAATCTTAATCTATTTTAGAGTCTTTGGAGATTTTTAGTCTGGATTAAGCTTGGAAATTGATATTAAATTAAGCTTATGGTATACTCAGAAGCAGATGTTTGTACTGATATTGAACTTATTTTACCAATAATAGTTGATAAAGCAGATGATCAAAATCATTAAACAAAAAATAGAATCTTATAAGCATTGAGCTTGAGAACAGTTATGAATAAAAAAGTTTAAATGAAATCTCTGCAGTACACAAAATATCTTGAAAATCAAAATCTTGTGTAATTATTGATATCAAATGATATTAATCAAACTATTGATATTATCCTGCTTCAAGTCCATGGACCCGCTACCTTATCTTACAGGCTATTGTTGGAGAATGGGGGGGGGGTCTAGAAACAAAATTTTTGTGCCTCAAGCAGTGTAACACCCCACAAATCCTCCTTTACAAAGCATTTTGTCAGCTTTTGTGCAAATGCTTCAGAAGAATTTATTTTATTTACCGAAATGAATCAAAATGTAAAATAGAGTGGTAATGAATGGAAACAGCATAATAAGTAAGATAAATGGGTATAAACACTCTAAATTATAAGAAATGCATGAAAATAATATATTTCCAGTGATCTCCCCAGCATTAAACCAAGTGGGAGCAACACCCACATGAGATTTGAAAATAGGCTTGCAACCTCCTGAAAATCCATTTGCACCCATTTGAAAATGAGAAAAATCCTGAACAATTGGCATATTTTGGTCAGAATTGTGAAAATGAGAATTTTGTGCCCACTTGAGAAAAAATCCTGTGGAGATCACTGATTTCACCCAAAAAGAGGAAAAGCATGGAAAACCCACATAACTTGAGATAGTTTAAACACAAGCATTTGAATTAAGATTACTATTTTGTTAAAGTACTGTTCAAACAAAGAATTTATCACAATCAATATATAAGTTTTAAATGTCAGTGTATGCTTTCATCACTAATTATTTCTACATTTCTAATTTAACGATGAAGCACTTTGAAATATAGATTTTTAAATCTTTACAATCTTTACATGTATGAATTGAAATTATTGGGAATATTGCACATTTTTGTGTTAGTGTATAAAAAATGAGTTGAACTTGTAGAGTATCCAGGGGCGGATCTGGGAACCAACAATGGGGGGCCATATTTGAAGTATGAAAAAAAATTGCATGGAAAATGACTAGCTTAAGGTGATGAGATATCTGTTATAGAATTCCTTTAATTTAAAGCTTTCACAATTTTAATTCAATCAATGCAAATTATGTTTTAAAATTTGTAAGAAAGGATATGTTTCTAAGCCCAACCATGGAAAGTGTCGAGGTGCAAAGTGGCCCCAGTTAGGGGAATCTGGGAGCACGCCCCCAGAAAAACTTAGACCCTCTCCAGTATATTCTGAGCATATCTGAGAGCCATTTGCATCATTAAGTACAAATCTCTAGAAAAATATTTCTTGCAAGTTACTTGCATTTTACCCCCTCCCCCTCTTTAGACCCTCAAATACAACAGAGTCATTAACAACATCAGCTAGAGTCTAAACCAGCACACTCAAATTTCTAAAAAATATCTTGCATAGTCGTTACTTGCATTTTACCCCCCCCCCTCTTTAGACCCTAAAATACAACACAGTCATTGACAACATCAGCTTGAGTCTAAGCCAGCACACTCAAATCTCCAAAAATATCATGCATACTTGCATTTTACCCCCCCCCCACCTCTTTAGACCCTAAAATGCAACACAGTCATTGACAACATCAGCTAGAGTCTAAACCATCACACTCAAATTTCTAAAAAATATCTTGCATGGTCGTTACTTGCATTTTACCCCCCCCCCCATCTCCCATAGACCCTAAAATATAACACAGCCATTAACAACATCAGCTAGAGTCTAAACCATCACACTCAAATTTCTAAAAAATATCTTGCATGGTCGTTACTTGCATTTTACCCCCACCCCCACCTCCCATAGACCCTATAATACAACACAGTCATGAAAAACATCAGCTAGAGTCTACCCAGCACACTCAAATTTCTAAAAAATATCTGCAAATTCGTTACTTGCATTTTACCCCCCCCCCACCCTAAAATAAAAATGCAACACAGTCATTGACAACAT
Organism: Owenia fusiformis; assembly: GCA_903813345.2. Classification (NCBI taxonomy): domain Eukaryota; kingdom Metazoa; phylum Annelida; class Polychaeta; order Sabellida; family Oweniidae; genus Owenia; species Owenia fusiformis. Next base: position 33,052,195 of record CAIIXF020000012.1, read on the forward strand.
CAGCTAGAGTCTAAACCAGCACACTCAATTAACCCAAAGAATCAAAAGTTCACTGGATGATTAAATCGTGATGACAAGATTACGTGGATATATTTGACACGCATCTGTTTATCCGATTTGTGCCATATCTCAAAAAAATATCTTGCATGTTACTTGTATTTTACCCCCCCCCCCCATCCTAAAATAAAAATGCAACACAGTCATTGACAACATCAGCTTGAGTCTAAGCCAGCACACTCAAATCTCCAAAAATATCATGCATACTTGCATTTTACCCCCCCCCCCCACCTCTTTAGACCCTAAAATGCAACACAGTCATTGACAACATCAGCTAGAGTCTAAACCATCACACTCAAATTTCTAAAAAATATCTTGCATGGTCGTTACTTGCATTTTACCCCCCCCCCCATCTCCCATAGACCCTAAAATATAACACAGCCATTAACAACATCAGCTAGAGTCTAAACCATCACACTCAAATTTCTAAAAAATATCTTGCATGGTCGTTACTTGCATTTTACCCCCACCCCCACCTCCCATAGACCCTATAATACAACACAGTCATGAAAAACATCAGCTAGAGTCTACCCAGCACACTCAAATTTCTAAAAAATATCTGCAAATTCGTTACTTGCATTTTACCCCCCCCCCACCCTAAAATAAAAATGCAACACAGTCATTGACAACATCAGCTAGAGTCTAAACCAGCACACTCAATTAACCCAAAGAATCAAAAGTTCACTGGATGATTAAATCGTGATGACAAGATTACGTGGATATATTTGACACGCATCTGTTTATCCGATTTGTGCCAAGATGATTTGTTTCTATTGGCTCTTCTTGCACAAACCGTGAAATTAAAACTCTTCAAATTAATGATGTAAAACTTGACCTTTAGTGTCGAGAAAAAATCTACAATTTTTCTTGAAGCAATATTTTGCTGAAAATGTCAAGTGATATTCATTGAGATATTTCTCTTTGCTAGCAACATGCTCTGATTCTATGACACTTTTTGATCTGGGCTCTTCTGACAGGCATGGGGAGGGGGGGGGGGGCAGTTCCAATTCCTCAAAGTGTGATTGTAATCCGAGTTATATGTATCTATTGCCTTTAATATATATACATCATGGCTGATAAGTAATTAGATGACATGTTTTAGCAGGTTAACATGGATATTAAGCAAATATTTCATTCTTGGAGGGTAATACCTGTTCATGTTTCAATGATTTTTGAAGTATTTATTGCCCACAGCCTAAAGGGTGAGGGAAATACATGCTGCAAAAATCATTGAAAGTGCAACAGGTATTGTCCAAACATAGAATGAAATATTTGTTTTATGATATCATTGCTAGACATTCTCTATATACTATTGTATCAAAAATGTCAAATAAATCAGTTATATAAAAGACTGTTTGCACAAAGTTGTTAAAATGATCTTTTTTCCAAAAGATTTTTTCAAGTTCTGAGCCAATTGTGAAGTATGAATGCATAAATTGATCATCTTATTTCGTGTTTTGAAAGAAAGTCAGTTAATGAGGCTACATTACAATGGCATTTATGATAAAATGGTAACCATAGCAACAGACACATCTACTTTAAAAGGTATATCATAATTTTATATTAGGACAAGCAGAACCTGAAAGCCTGGATTCTCAGCTTTAATTTGGTACCAAACATGATGCCTTGTGGTAAGTGTGCAATACAAGTTATTCTTACCCCAGTTCCCTCTAACCTATTATGAACATAAATGATAAGTGCAGCTCTTGAGTTTTTGACTATAATGAATCATTTGTTCATCTTTGATTTCTTTATACATGACATATTTCTGATCATACCAGATGTCATAATTTAATCATGGGTGTCATAATTTCCTCTATTTTGCATGTCATAATATCCTCTATTTTGGATATCATAATTTTCTAAATGTCATAATTATTTATTTTGGGTGTCATTTTTTCCTTTTTTAAATGTTATTATTTACCATATTGTTATTGAATGTAATAAATAGTTTAATCCTGGATGTCATATTTTATCAGGTGTCATAATTATCTTTAATCTACATGTCATAATTTTCTTTTTTCCTGGTGTCATAATTTTCTTAATTCTGGATGTCAGAATTTTATTTATTATAATTTTATTTATCATGAGACAAATATAATTGTTAAGATTTTATTATTTTTACAATGCATCAAAATATTGACATTAGACAATTCTAGGGTGTTTCAAGTTTCTTACTTATGCATGGCACATCAGACTTTTTTTTTCTAAGTCCTTTTTCTCATGTAAATTATGACACTCCTAAATCTGATTAATGGAGACATTTATAACAATGCCTTGTATTTAGCTATTAATAATTCAAAGCTAAGCACAAAATGATAAACGATAATACATCCTTAATATATTTACAACCAGTGTAACAGCATTACAACAGTTCTTAATTAAGTTATAGCCTAACAGACCCAAGTGCTGTAGTTTCCATGGTGATAATTCTAAGTTACCTATAAATTGAATATAGGATATGGCTTGATAATCGTGAATTTAAAAAAGTGGCCAGGTATCCCACAATTCAAAATGCAAAGTGAAAAAGAGTGGAATAAGCAAGGAATAAAGTAAGCAGACATGTAACTGACACTCTAAATTATATGAAAATGCAAGAAAATCTGTAAATCTGTAAAATCAAGTCACCCGTCGAAGTGAAACATCTTTGGTATATTCGGATGTGTCCACTTTTAACTTCAGTCATTTGATCTAGGGACTCTAAAAGTGGTAGGTATTCCATTTATAGAGGCTCAGTTAAAATGATGTCATTTGGTCTAGGACTCTGAAAAGTGTTCAACTTGGAAGGTATTCCACTATAGAGGCTCATTCAACATGATGTCATTTGGTCTAGGACTCTGAAAGGTGTTCCACTTGGGAGGTATTCCATTTATAGAGGCTCATTTGATGTCATTTGGTCAAGGACTCTGAAAAGTGATAGAGGCTCATTTAACATGATGTCATTTGGTCAAGGACTCTGAAAAGTGTTCAACTTGGAAGGTATTCCACTATAGAGGCTCATTTGATGTCATTTGGTCAAGGACTCTGAAAAGTGTTCTACTCAGGGAGGTATTCCACGTAAAGCTGCTCATTTAACATGATGTCATTTGGTCTAGGACTCTGAAAGGTGTTCCACTTGGGAGGTATTCCATTTATAGAGGCTCAGTTGATGTCATTTGGTCTAGGACTCTGAAAAGTGTTCCACTTGGGAGGTATTCCACTATAGAGGCTCATTTGATATCATTTGGTCAAGGACTCTGAAAAGTGTTCTACTTGGGAGGTATTCCACGTATAGAGGCTCATTTAACATGATGTCATTTGGTCTTGGACTCCGATGAAAGTTCCACGTTACAGGTTTCAATGTAGTTCAATCACTTAGAAATTTAAAGCCCATAAGCTTAGGTACTAACAATTAACATTGACTTGCTTTTGAAAACCCATATAAAAAATAGATGATGGGGAGGGGGTTTAAATTAGATTGTTCTGTCCTTAGTTGAGATTTCTTCAACAAAGGTTATATCAGGACTGTTATTCTAAGCACATTTCAATATATTCAACTGCTTTATGTATTCAATATAAAATTACATCCAGGTCATACTAATCCTTTTCTATGTTAAGAATGTGTTTGTTGTGCAAACTGATACAGCCCTTTTAAAAATTATGACATTTTGGGAAAAAGTAGGCCCAATCTCAATACTGGAACCCTATTTTCTAAAATGAATCAGCCATGTTTTCTTAAAAACGAGAAATGCATTTTCCTCCCCCAGGCTTCCCAGTCCACCCCTCCCCCTTACAAATTATTTATAAAATGTACAATAAGTGAAAGCCTAAAACTCTGATATTTGAGTCAAGTGAAACCCCTTCAAAAAAAGACGCTGTATAGAGCATAAGATATTTTGTAACTTTCCTTAATTAATATGCCCTCTCCCCCTACTGGCAGATCCAGGAGCTAACAAGGGGGGGGGCAAATTTCAAATTTTGGAAAAATTAATGTCCAGTGCGCGGAAAAAAGGCCAAGTAATACTAATTGAGGCCCTACAAAAATTCTACAAATTTCTCCATCATTGAAATAACGAAGATATGATTTTTTAAAAAGACTGCTTGTTCAACAAGCACATTTTGAGTATGAGTAAGCACTAAAACAACACTTGACATTATTTGCACAAGACTATTGGTTAACTGTACTAGCAACTTAACTTCTGGGAATATGTTTCAACACAAAAAGTGAATGGATACTAATGAGAAACTTTTTTAGATGAAAACAAATGCAGTCTGCAAAAACCATGACAAAACCAAGTAAATACTTACATGTCTTTTGCAGGTAGATCTTTGCCTTCCCCAAGTCGGAGGTAGAGTGATGTATTCCTAGCCATTTTATCTAACTGTTTTGACTCTATATTTGATAAATATCAGCACCAGTCAATGTTTCCAACAACTTTTGGACTAAAACCTAAATTCACATCTCCCACACTTGGAAACTTCTAACGCACCAAGTGTCACTACATCCGCGCATTTTGCACACAAGATATAATCCTAAAAATTAGAATTATTCTTTCAGTTATCAAAAAGACATCGCGATTCTTAATCTTACAGTCTGATGCTGATGTCTGATTCTTATAGTCTGAGATAAACAGAACAATTGCGTAATCGCCCAAGAAAGCAGAAAGCAGAAAATGAAAGTGCGGATTAATTTTTCAATTAGCACTACTTACCGGAAGTTGACAAGAAAACATGGCCAGTGAAAAATCTCAGAAAGTGGAAACTTCAGAAGTTTGTGATGATTCTGGGTCTGACGACGACGTCGCCGAGGTATAATCTATATTATGTATATAGGAACTTAAAATTTCACAGAGGTAGTGTAGATTTGGCGAGAATGCATGGTTCTATATCGCAATTTACAAGTATTTACAATCAAATAAAATATTTTGAAAGATAAAAACATGAATGAAAAAAGAAAGTGAAACCTTGTCTAGTATGCATGTTTTGTCTGATCTATCTTAGTCTAATAATGCATATGTTCGATCTCGGGTAGGTTACATACTGTGTCACAGCTAATAGTCAGACCTTCACATATCGTGAGCATTTGAAGATCCTTGTTGACCTGAATGTACCCCCGGGCTTGCTATTCACTTATTCCATGCAAGTACTGTATGTCTATCGACATCCTTGTTCCATGTAATAAATAAGTGGTAGATTTTCAAATTAAATAGAGTGTATCTCCTGAAACAGATTTGTATATATGTGAATTATTCACTCCAGAGCACTTACCTTGAAAATCAAACCACAATAAACAAACCTGATTGCCCCTTGTTCATTTTATCGAAATGTGAACTCAAGCTCATTAAAAATCCAACATATCTACGCTGGTATAGAGCCTTGGCATTCATTTTAATAAATATAATTTACAAGGAATATTTTTCAGCAGATTGGAAAAGATTAGGTTATTAAATAAACGTCTTTTACATTATTTTCCATGAGCACTAAATGCTCGTTTTTTGCTTCACTCAACTCAACTTCACTTTAAACCGCAATCGCGTGCAAAGACCGAACGGAATGCGTTCGCTTTTTTTCGCCGTTCGGTATTTTACTGTATCGGCATTTCACAAAAAACGATTTTTAAAAATATCAACAAAATGTGTGATTTGCGTGATATTTGATCATACACGCTAAATTGATGCGTGATTTCTATTTTTCCAGCAAATGCGTGACAATCACGCCTAATGCGTGAGGGTTGACATGCCTGTGTCATACTACTTAGAGGTTATGTCACTATGACGTGAAATATGCCTGAGTTCTCCCAATATAGGCCGACCTTGGGAGGCTCTATATTTGGGCAAGAACGAAGGCATATTTCACGTCATAGTGACATAACTGATGTATTACATGCCTTTGTTCCCATGGTTACTTTGTATCAATGACGTGACGTCATGATATTATCATGGTTATTAAAGATCTAATAGCAAAGGTTTTGCAAAAATAAATCAATGTAGTATAAAACAAATGTATGTATTATGAAGAAATAAATATATAATGAAAAAAATAGATATGTGTTTGTAATATTGGTATAAACTTAAGATTAAAAAGTGTCACTATCTCTTTCATTTTTCAACAAATATAGGCTCACGTGACATGTGACGCGGGGCAGTCAATTTTGATCTATCGTAGACCATATCAGTATCAAATTACTGATATTTCAACCTCGTCTTGCGAGGCCATTTTGATTTGAAACATCTTGAATTTGGTGTCAAAATGAAGCTGGTCACGCCCACTTTCAGAGTTATCAATGAATCATTTACTACGACTACTATATTCATTTAGGAGGCGTGTAAAGTTAACCAATCAGAAAGACAATTGTTCCATATATGGCAGTTCATTAACATATTCAGTGTTTACTACTGCTTTTCACGTCATGACAACACGAGTAGTAACCAATCAAGATGCCGTATTTTATCACGTGAGTTCAGAGTGACACGCACGCGACATGTTGTCTGGGGTGATCGCGATGTTGAACAATTTCTTCTCGGAATTTGTCCAGAGAAATCAGCGATTCTAAATTAAGGTAGGATCTGCCATTTTTTCCTGTACAAGTTATAACTTATCTCTATCGAATCCTAAAGTTTTGGAAGAAGATATGAAGCGTAGGTTTAAAAACGAAGCGATTAATTTGACGATCTGATTTTGCAATTTGCAATGGCCAATTTACTGCAAGTCCACTGCATGTATTTGACAAGAGATAGCGCCAAGTCTGGTATCTAAATGCTTGTTAAGCCACTCAAAAACAAGATCCATATCTTCTAAATTTGATAACTTTGCAGAAAACCTGTTTTCATAATCTGTTTTCCGCGTCTAGATTCAAACTGAGTATGATAATAGTATCAGTCAATGGCAACGGGTCTTCATTCCAGAACTCACATTTTTAGTTGATTCTCCGTCATATCCTTAAATTGTCTTCATTCAAATTACACCCTCTCGCCGATTTATATAGTCATTTCCCAGAACCCGGGAATCAGAATCGCTGATGTTTGCCATATTGAACATATTATATGTACTGTAATATCTGTACATTGACTGCTACGTGTAATGGTCACGTGACTAGCGCGATACAGGAAAAATGGGGAATTTCGAAACAACAATTTTTGGGCACTTTTATTGCAAATTTCAGGTATTTATAAAGTGTTTGTGGTATAAAATATAATCCACAGACATAAATGAACATCCAAACTACATATTTCATTAAGTTTTGGAGCCTTTTTTGCTCTTAAATCAACATCTTTAAAGAAATCTAATATCAAAACGAGGTAAGCGGGCTATATCGGGGTAATCGGGCAATATCGGTGGATATAGCTCGCTAACTTTCCCATTGACTTCCATACAAATGCTTCGCTAGGTATGTAATACTTAGAAATATAGCGCTACGCCCATGTCTGTGTGTATATGTGACAACTGACTTATTTTGTCGAAGACTTTAACTTCCCTACAATAATGCACTGAGAGGTTTTGGATATAGGGTATATCCTGAGGTCCCTCAGGGAGATGTAAATATTTCCCGATGGATATACATGTACCCTATATCCAAAACTGACCAAACATAACTGGTGTTTATCCTACACTTAGTGTACTAAATGTATAATAACATCAAAAAACAAATTTGATATTTATTGGCAAAATGAATAACCGGAGGATATCGTGATGATATACTCCGGGCGGAGGATATCGTGACGATATACTCCAGAAACCCCAATATGCGGAGGATATTGTGACGATATACTCCGCTTGTTTATTTCCCGCCAAATTGACTCTATTTGGCATGAAATTCATTTTGCAATGATATTATACATTTTGTACACTCCTTGTAAGTGTAGGATAATAAGAACATCCTATGATTTTTTTTCAGAATATCATTGTAATCTACTCGGTGATATTGATATATGCCCTCATTCGCTTTGCTCTCTCATGCATCAATATCACCTCGTAGATAAAAATGATATTCCTCAAAATCATAGGATATCCTATAAATCTCATACTTGAGGTGGTTTGGGGTAGATATAACATTTCCACCTTTTTCAAATGACAATTGTAACATTTAAACTTTTTAAAAATTACAAAATTTAAAATTTATTAAACTTTCAAAATCTTTTGAAAATTCCTGGGAGTGGGATGAATATATCTGCCGCATTTGGCTTGGAGCGGGACATATACAATATATCCTGCCCGCTCCTCAGATATGATGAGGTGATATCTACCCCAAACCCACTAAGTATGAGATACAGCTGCTTATATATTCATTTAATTTGATTTTTGATCACCTGTTTTAGTTTTATCTTAGTGTTCCCTGAAGGATTTTTTCTCAAGTGGGTGCAGAATTCTCATTTTCATAATTCAAACTGAAATTGGTCAAAATATGCCAATTTTTCATGATTTTCTTCATTTTCAAATGGGTGAAATGGATTTTCAGTTGGGTACAAGCCTGTGTTCAAAATCTCTGGTGGGTGCTGCGCCTACTCACTTTTAATGCTGCCTAATTATCAATGCTTTTGGGAACATAAGTTTCATTTCTAACTTTCTCTGATACCGTCAGACAGCGGTATATCTCAGTCTCTACCTTTCATTTACTTATTAACCTAATCACTTGAAAAGTGTTCAAATGGTGAAAAACTGCATGAGTTTGAAAGAATCATTGGCTTAAGGGGTGGTTTCATAGTATTCAGAAATGTGAAGGAATTCATTGAATGAAATTGCCAGAGACAAATAACATTACATGTATGGTATTGTTGTGGAACTATATCCATTCTCTTACAAGGTAGTAGTTCAACAAGTTAAACCCCATACCACGGCTTTCATTTATTAATCTGAATGTTCTTATTGCTGTGATTGGGTTTAACTTCCGTGCTATGCTTTCATTGGTTGCAAATTCTCACTATCAGTTATTAATAAAACGCGTATGGAAATCCATGTGCTGCCATGGGCCACCATTAAAGGGCCGAATAATCACGGATGTTCAACCTAGGGCGTGCCACAAGATATGTCAGATAAGAAATACATGTAAGGCCCAGACTAGGTTTAATGTTGAACTAACAAGGTTTGGACTGTAGTCAGCCATGTGGTAGAGATTAAGCTCTCCCTTATATTGTGTTTATAATCTCTTATTGTTTATAAAGTTATTGTATATTGTCACGGCGCCAGATTAATATTATCCCTTGTACCATGTGACATCTTTAACCTGAGAAAATATTTTTACTCTGATATTTACTTTCAGAAATGAATAAATGTCATATTTCTTTTTAGTTTGATTATAGATGTCACTTGCCTTATCTGTACTATTTGGTAGCCTATTTTGAGCAGACCCTATAGAAAAATATGAATAAAAGATGATCAGTCCCACATAATTTTTATTCATATCATCAATTAAATCAACTTATCTGAAGTCTTTGTTTCAAATTATTAAAGCTGGGCCAAATGAGAAGTGATTCGATAGAATATTTTTCAGTGGGATTTGCTACTTTGCGATATTTCAAACCAAAATCAAAAGTGATTTGATAGAATGTTTTTCAGTAGGATTTGATGTCTTGTAGAATTTCTGATCAAAATGAGAAATAATTTGATTGTTTGTTTTTTTGACAAACCTCAGAGTTATTTGTAGTCAATGTCACCAATAAAATTTTAAATTTGAAAATTTAAAATTAACATAAAAACAATGTTTATATTTTTATCTAAAGTTTAGACCATGAATAAATGAGAAGTCTAATTTCTATCACCATTTCCAAGTCATGGTGGTTTGAAAGCCCATATTGTCGCGATACATATTCCCTCAAGTGTGTGTATTTTATATACTCTCATCCACTTGTATATGGTCTCTCTCAAATACTCTTATTTTTAACATCAGAAATCTTCACTTCAGCAAATCCACGACTCATTTATTTATGGTCCAAACTGTACATTTATTCATTTTAAACATTTACAAATACATCATTTTTATGTCACCACCAAAAAGTGGTGACATATTGTTATGGTCTCCGTTTTTTTGCGACGGCGGTTGGTGGTTGGCGTCCGGCGTCTGGCGTCCGGCGTCCGGCGTCTGTAACAATTTCTTACAACTTCCTATAACTTAACAAATACTGTTTAGACTGACTTCAATTTTTTTCTAAATCATCTACATCTTCTCAGAAGTTCAAATCTGACTTTAGATTTGACATTTGACCTTCAATGACCTTCTCAAGGTCAAAAAGGTCTTTTTTCAACTTGCTTCACATTGACTAAATTATTTTTCAAAATCATCTACATGTTCTCAGAAATTCAAATCTGACTTAAGATTTGACATTTGACCTTCAAATCTGACTTTAGATTTGACATTTGACCTTCAATGACCTTCTCAAGGTCAAAAAGGTCTTTTTTCAACTTGCTTCACATTGACTAAATTTTTTTTCAAAATCATCTACATGTTCTCAGAAATTCAAATCTGACTTTAGATTTGACATTTGACCTTCAAATCTGACTTTAGATTTGACATTTGACCTTCAATGACCTTCTCAAGGTCAAAAAAGGTCAGAAAGGTCTGTTTTCAACTTGCTTCAAATTGACTAAATTTTTTTTTCAAAATCATCTACGTGTTCTCAGAAATTCAAATCTGACTTAAGATTTGACATTTGACCTTCAATGACCTTCTCAAGGTCAAAAAGGTCTTTTTTTCAACTTGCTTCACATTGACTAAATTTTTTTTCAAAATCATCTACATGTTCTCAGAAATTCAAATCTGACTTTAGATTTGACATTTGACCTTCAAATCTGACTTTAGATTTGACATTTGACCTTCAATGACCTTCTCAAGGTCAAAAAAGGTCAAAAAGGTCTGTTTTCAACTTGCTTCAAATTGACTAAATTTTTTTTTCAAAATCATCTACGTGTTCTCAGAAATTCAAATCTGACTTAAGATTTGACTTTTGACCTTCAATGACCTTCTCAAGGTCAAAAAAGGTCAAAAAGGTCTGTTTTCAACTTGCTTCAAATTGACTAAAAAAGATTTTCAAAATCATCTACGTGTTCTCAGAAATTCAAATCTGACTTTAGATTTGACTTAAGATTTGACATTTGACCTTCAATGACCTTCACAAAGTCAAAAAAGGTCAAAAAAGGTCTTTTTTCAACTTGCTTCAAATTGACTAATTTTTTTTTTCAAAATCATCTACATGTTCTCAGAAATTCAAATCTGACTTTAGATTTCACATTTGACCTTCAATGACCTTCACAAAGTCAAAAAAGGTCAAAAAGGTCTTTTTTCAACTTGCTTCAAATTGACTAAATTTTTTTTTCAAAATCATCTACGTGTTCTCAGAAATTCAAATCTGACTTTAGATTTGACTTAAGATTCGACATTTGACCTTCAATGACCTTCTCAAAGTCAAAAAAGGTCAAAAAGGTCTTTTTTCATCTTGCTTCAAATTGACTAAATTTTTTTTTCAAAATCATCTACATGTTCTCAGAAATTCAAATCTGACTTTAGATTTGACATTTGACCTTTAATGACCTTCTCAAGGTCAAAAAAGGTCTAAAAGGTCTGTTTTCAACTTGCTTCAAATTGACCAAATTTTTTTTTCAAAATCATCTACATCTTTTCAGAAGTTCAAATTTGACTTTACATCTTCTCAGAAGTTCAAATCTGACTTTAGATTTGACATTTGACCTTCAATGACCTTCTCAAGGTCAAAAAGGTCTTTTTTCAACTTGCTTCACATTGACTAAATTTTTTTTCAAAATCATCTACATGTTCTCAGAAATTCAAATCTGACTTAAGATTTGACATTTGACCTTCAAATCTGACTTTAGATTTGACATTTGACCTTCAATGACCTTCTCAAGGTCAAAAAGGTCTTTTTTCAACTTGCTTCAAATTGACTAATTTTTTTTCAAAATCATCTACATGTTCTCAGAAGTTCTTCTTTAGGTCAAAAGGTATTTTCCAACTTGCTTTAAATTGACCAAATTGTTTTAGGTGGTGACATTTTGTCATGTTAATGCCTTGTTTACTACCCTGTTTGAATAATGTTACAATTAGTGATAAATATTATTTATAAATATATACAGGTAGTTTTTAATAATTTAAAGAGATATTTGCCAGGCGGTTTACCTTTAACATCAAATAACTTTTGATATTCTGCATTTTCAGATATGCAGCTATTTTTGCATTTGCAATAATTAAGAGGAATGCTCAACATTTTTAATTATTCTAAATCACAGCCAAGAAGTGTTTTTTATTACTTTAATTGCTAAAAATGTATTTACTGTACATACATGGAATCATTTTGTTTATCTCCGATTGATGGTGGTTACAAATTGATTTTTCAGTGTCCGTACATACATGGGGCGATTAGTCAAGGGGACCTTAAACTAGAGAGTTCTTATGAAGACTTTATTCCTGAAAAAATACACAATAAATTTTGCAAATTCCTTTTAGGGGTTAACAAATATACTTCAAGTTATGCTGTAAAAAAAGATTTAGGAAGATTTCCATTAGCTATAGACTCACTTATATATTCCATAAAATATTGGTTGAAATGTGTGCATCAAACAAACGCGGATAGCTTAATAAATATATCATTTCGGGATAAAAATAACATATATGTCAAACATATGGAATGCGTATTAAAGTACAAAAATGTACTTTCATTTTCAACATGTCTTTGAAAATGGGAGTACGTTTGGAATAAAACGATTACTAAAAGCAATTAAACTTGAAATGCAAAGAAAATATATAGAACTTAATGATAGAGCCATAAGGGAAAATAGAAAACTTGGAAATTATATAAAAATTGATTACAATCTGGAAAGATATTTAACATTAAGCGTGAACAAAATGTTAATTTTTAAAATGGCCAGGTTTAGATTAGCAAACCATAATTTAAGAATTGAAACAGGGAGACACGAGAAAAAGAAAAAAGATGGCACTAAACAGCATCGACTTGAAATAAATGAAAGAATTTGTCAGATTTGCAATAAGGGGGAAGTAGAGGATGAAAAACATTTTCTTCTTGTGTGTGATGGCTATAAAAAATGTAGATTTGAATTTTTTAATAAACTAAGTTTTATTGACACATTTGATAATATGTCAGATGAAGAAAAATATAACTTTTTGATGACTTCTGATGATTTTGAAATTGTTAACGAATTGATACATTTTATAAATAAACTTTTTAATCAGCGTCGGGAGCTATTTGAAAAAGGAAAGATTGTATGATGGTATTTGTGAAACAATGCATGTTTTTTTTTTTTTTTTAACTGTATTATTATATGTAAATGTCTTGTAATTGATTTTGTGAGGAAACCAAGTGTTTGGTTTGAAACACAATAAAATCTTGAATCTTAATCCATATATTCTGATAAAATGCTCTCATTTTGTGATGTTTAAAAACAAAATCACAAAATTACAGCATTTTTATCAGAATATATTGATCGCCCCTTGTATAACATAGTTTAACCCCTTTTGCAATAATTTAGCAGGTTGTGACCTATGTATATAATAGCCTTGCCTCAGAATATAATTACTGCATATTTTGTACAATTAAAACCTAATGTCATATTGTCACAGAATATAACTAGATTGGTAAATTGAACAAAGTTCAATTTAAGTCTCCAGATTGATTTACTTGAGTAGGTAGCTGAGTAAGTAACTGAGCAGCAAGCTGAGTAAGTAGATGATTAAGTAATTGAGTAAGCAGCTGAGTAGGTAGCTGAGAAGGAAGCTGAGTAAGCAGCTGAGTAGGTAGCTGAGTAAGTAGCTGAGTAGTTAGCTGAGTAAGTAGCTGAGTAGGTAGCTGAGAAGTAGGTAGCTAAGTAGGTAGCCAAGTAGGTATGTAGGTAGGTAGGTAAGTAGGAATTTTTGACCGAAAGTCGGATTGAAATTTGGTTTGCAGATTCAGATTCCTGAGTAAATTCTACGCTTGTGTCATAACTCATACACTGTACATTGAATTTTGAGAACTTTTTGTGTTGACCTACTTTCCGTACGCCATTCCTCAAAATCGGTAAGAGTAATCAAAAAAAGACAGTGACATTAATAAAAGGGCTGTGTCTAAGCTACGTGATGAAAAAAAGATAAAGGAATAATGACGAATAGTGACCCAGATAATTGACAGAATGTTAGAAATGTAAGATTTAACCCAGTTCTTGACCTTGGCTTTTCAGTGTCCAAATTTTATATTAAATGAGCTTCGGAGGTCCTCGTCTGTTGTAGGCTTTCATTTATTTTATTTGTTTCCAGTCTTTATCTCGTATATTTACAATTCATAATTTTCTTGAGCTCCATAGATTTAACAGAGGGATATCATAATATCGATTTTTTTAAACTTCGAAACATCATAACTACCGAACCGGAAATCAAATCGAAATTTTGTTTGCAGATTTAGATTCCTAGGAAAATTCTACCCTTATTTCATAACTCATACATTAAATTTGGAGATTTTCTTATTTTGACCCACTTTTAGGACACCATATCTCAAAAATGGGTCAAAATACTTTCCGACGGCAAAAGGCTATCACTATTAGCACACTCTTTTCTACCTGTATACAAAATTTTGAAGCAAATCCTAAAAGTGTAGTGCCAGAATCGCAAAAATAAGGAAAAACTATGAATTTGACCTAGATTTTGACCTAGGCATTTTGGTGTCCAAATATTGAAATTAGGTAGCTTTTGAGGTCCCCTTCTTTTATAGGAATTCATTATCTTAAGCTGTACTCAGTCTATATCTCGTATTTTACACTTCAAAAAAATCTTTTTTCCTTGACTTTCTATCAGGATACCATCAGATCGATTTTTCTCGAAATTTCAAACCGCCATATACATTGAATTTGGAGAACTTTTTGTTTTGACCTACTTTCCAGACGCCATATTTCAAAATCAGTAAGAGATATAAAAAAACGAATGGCACAATTATGAAAGGGCTGTTTATAAGCTACATGATGAAAAAAATATGAAGATGTTTCGATAAATAACGACGAAGATAATTGATAGAATATTGAAAATGTAAGATTTGACCCAGTTCTAGGATAGGATAGGATATAGAATAGGAAGGAAGGATAGGATAGGAAGGAAAGGATAGAAAGGAAGGATAGATAGGAAGGATATGATCAGACAGGATAGGAAGGAAGGATGGATGATTTTTTCTATATTTTCTTTGCTACCCTTGGCTTTCTATCAGGATATCATCAGATCGATTTTTCTCGAAATTTTCAAAGCGCCATAACTTTCGAACCGGAAGTCGGATCGGAATTTGGTTTGCAGATTCGGATTCCTGAGAAAATTCTACACTTATTTCATAGCTCATATGTTAAATTTGGTTAACTTTTTAGTTTGACCTACTTTCCGGACGCCATATCTCAAAATCGGTAAGAATAATCAAAAAACGGATGGCATATTCTCGATTTGTTTTTTTCTAAGCTACATGATGAAAAAAAGATGAAGGAGTAACGACAAACAACAACGAAGATAATTGACAGAATGTTGATTTGACTTAAATTTGACCTAGTTCTTGACCTTTGACCTAGATAAAAATTTGACCTAATTTCCCATAATCCCAGATACATTCCTAGTTGATCATGTAGGCAGCTTAAAGTAAGTTCTTCTAGTTGGTGAGAAATCTTGTAAGGAGGAAGAATAAGAAAAAAAAGAAGAAGAAGAAAACTGGCAAAAGCAATAGACTCCAGATTTTCAATCTGGAGTCTAATAACAGTTATAACATGATAAAGTAACAGAATATTTTGTATAATTAAAACCTAATGTCATATTGATACATTGTCTCAGAATATAATAACAATTATAACACAATATAATAACAGCATATTGTGTACAATTAAAACTTGATGTTATTATATAATGGTATTTTCTTGTCACAAAATATAATAACAGTTAAAACACAATATAATAACAGTATATTTTGTACAATTAAAACTTGATGTTATTATATAATGGTATTTTCTTGTCACAAAATATAATAACAGTTAAAACACAATATAATAACAGCATATTTTGTACAATTAAAACCTGATGGCATTATGTCTTGTTAATGCCTTGTTTCCACTGAAAATGATTTATAAGCATTTTTTGTCAAAACCAACCGCTCTCCTTTTTACATTCTTTACCCAAGGGAGTGTAGAGGTGCTCACCCTCCCCCCCCCCCCCTTATCAAAAATTCTTTCAAAATCAGGCAGTTTCTCACTGGCTATGGGCCTGCTTATCTTCTATTCTAGCAGCATTTGAGATCATTTTGTACCATAAACACAGAACCTGAATTAATTGCTATAAACAGAAAAATCACATGAAATACTCCTAAGACTACAATACCCAAATGGATGCCCTGTTTGTAATTCAGTTCTCCTGTATTAAGATAAGCATGTGTTGTATGCCCAGTCTCACCTGCAGACTTTTCAACTTCACAAGTGTAATTAAAGTATTTTATGTAGACCTCATCACAAGAAACTCCATATTCATGTATCTCATTATCCAGATAAATGCCAGCGCCGTGGACACTAACCATCGCTAGGACCACAACCATTGAAACAGTTAATAAAATTAGTTGGACTTTATAACGCTTCTTTTTCTTGTCACCCTTTGGTAGAAAATGTAACTTGTGTGCATGAAATCCTGTGATAAGGAGAATACAACCAGATATCAGAGGGAGGAAAAGTTGCCACATCGTTGTCTTGAATACCACTTCAACTATAGATAAGAATGGGAAAGATATTGGTGTAAGTTTAAACATGAAACTTGTTTTGAGGAATCCTTTCTCCGTGTCATTTTTAAACGTGATTGGTGGTAATTCGTTGATGAAGTCACGTCTGGCATATAACGCCCACACAACTATAACAAATACAATATATGCAAGTGCTATGTTACCAGTTTGGAAGAACTGTTGG
Source organism: Owenia fusiformis (assembly GCA_903813345.2). Taxonomy (NCBI): domain Eukaryota; kingdom Metazoa; phylum Annelida; class Polychaeta; order Sabellida; family Oweniidae; genus Owenia; species Owenia fusiformis. The sequence goes on from CAIIXF020000012.1 coordinate 33,069,133, forward strand.
TCGTTCCAGCCTATGACATTAGGCCCGGTATATGTCTCGTTACTTGTTGCATTATGGTCACATGTTAAGTTTAACGTCTTTAGAAGTTTATCATCACATGATGTGCCATTGACATGTATTTCCCTGTCAATGTACATTCCGTAAGCTGAGGTTGCCATGGTTACCAAGCAAGCTACAAGTGCCAAATGAAGCAATACACTCATAACTATAAAGAAAGTCTCAGTAACTGAATTTCCTGCTGGTAATTTCTTAATTTTGTCCCCATAAAACACAGCTATTGCGATGATAATAAAGACCCATAATCCCGTAAAATACTTCCATGTTGAAGTATTGTTAAAGGCTGATGCTATACTTATACCAAGCAAAGGAAAACAAAACCAAATTGCTAACCAAGTTAAATCGATCATTGCTTTGCCGTATGGGTTAGTATAAGAAAATTTTGCTTTCTTTTTTGGTTGTTCAGTGGCTATAACAATCTTGTCATCTTCGCAGACAGGAGCTTGTCCTACTTTGGCAGCCTTTTTGGGTGAAGCTGTTGTCTTTTTAGCTGCTGTTTGTGCTTTGGGAGTGTCTGCTTGTGCATTTGTTTTCTTGCCTGATTCTTTAGGTGGGTCTTGTTCCATGGTAACAACAATCTTGTCATCTTTAGAAACAGGAGCTTTTGCAGCCATCTTAGGTGCAGCTGTTTTCTCTTTAGCAGCTGATTGCGCTTTGGGAGTGTCCGCTTCTGCCACATCTGTTTTCTTTTTTGGTTGTTTTTCTGGGTGTTTTTCTGTTGCGACGACAATCTTAGCATCTATGGGTACAGTAGCATGTTCTACTTTGGCAGCATTCTTCGGTGCAGGAATTTTTTTTGCAGAAGTTTTTAGAGCATTTGATTGTGCTTGTGAAGTAGCCGATTGTCCTGGTTGTGTCGATGTACCAGTTGGTAGATCTACTGTAGAGATTGATTGCGCTGATGGAAAAGTCATGCTTTTCGGTGGAGGATGCACATCCTGTAGTGGAGGAAGTCGGGTATTTGATGAGTACAATGTCTCCAATGGAAATAATTCCCCAGGTGCTGGAGGGGGGTCTCCATGTGTGAGTGTATCATATGCTGGGGGTGCCATATATGAAGCAGGGCCAGGGATAGAATTAGCACTTGATGAAGTCAACCAAAGTTTGTGGATGGCCTCTTTCAGCAGTAAGCGCTGGCCAAGATTCTCCATCTCTAACTCTGCATCAATAATAGGCTGTGTAACAAGCCTGAGCGTATCTTGATTTGTAAAGCCATGATCCAGCAACATTTGTACTGTGTTCTCAGTTAGGCCTTGTGTTTGACACCATGCTCTGAAGTCTTCCGATTCTGCCATGGTTGAATTCTAGTTATGTGGATTTTATACTTGTTAATGTTATACGAAATATCAAGTCCAATTCTCACTGTGTCAAATCCAAATGTTCATGAATTACGTGTCTATTAAGTATATTTAACAATACATTTTACTATAGATGTTAAACTGTTTATAGCAGATTAACTTCACTTCTAATCCGTTTTCATATATTTCCAAGAGTCTATAGAGTCTTAGTGTAGACACAGTCTCCAAAGCACCAATTTCAAAACATAACTACCTTCTTAATTTTCCAATTCATCAATACATAGAGTGTACGTACTGAGTCATGATCTAGCGCTTAAATCTACACTATATTCAGCAAATGCCATACAGCCAATTGGATAAGTCTTTATACCTTATTATTGATTGCCAATGCTTTATTCCTTTATATTCACCTGTGGTCGTTATGTACACAAAGGAGGGAATATGTGTAAATTGATCCATGCTACAGGCATGTCGTAGGCTTTATTATATATACGCATGTAAATCTTTAGAAATTTCTAGAAAGGCTCTACGTATATGTAGAAATCAATACCGAAGATGGGTAACAATACAATCAGTCATTATAATCATTATTGCCATAGTGACAACAGTGTTGTCAAATCACCAAACATACACATCATTATGTGTAATATATTTGATAATAATATTTAAAGTATAGCTCAAATTTCCTAAGATATAACCTTTTTGTGATTAGCCAATAAAAGTATTTAAACTAATTGGTATGTTAACTAAGATATGACATTAACTAATGACAAGCACCTGTTGATAAACACATTATCTGGCAACTTAAATTGAAGGCATTGAATCTCAAAATATTTCTTATTGGGTGAATTTTGATGTCTATAATGACACACCACATGCTGGTTTACATGGAGAATGCACAGGCTAGAAACATGTTTTGTCTTACAATAAATCAGAGTCTCTCACAATATTTAGATAGAGAGGGGCTCTGATAAATCAGTGTCTTTCACAAGCTTTAGGCAGGGAGGGGCTCTGATAAATCATAGTCTCTAACAAGCTTTAGGCAGGGAGGGGCTCTGATAAATCATAGTCTCCAACAAGCTTTAGGCAGGGAGGGGCTCTGATAAATCAGTGTCTTTCACAAGCTTTAGGCAGGGAGGGGCTCTGATAAATCATAGTCTCTAACAAGCTTTAGGCAGGGAGGGGCTCTGATAAATCATAGTCTCCAACAAGCTTTAGGCAGGGAGGGGCTCTGATAAATCAGAGTCTCTAACAAGCTTTAGGCAGGGAGGGGCTCTGATAAATCATAGTCTCTAACAAGCTTTAGGCAGGGAGGGGCTCTGATAAATCATAGTCTCTCACAAGCTTTAGGCAGGGAGGGGCTCTGATAAATCATAGTCTCTAACAAGCTTTAGGCAGGGAGGGGCTCTGATAAATCATAGTCTCTAACAAGCTTTAGGCAGGGAGGGGCTCTGATAAATCAGAGTCTCTAACAAGCTTTAGGCAGGGAGGGGCTCTGATAAATCATAGTCTCTAACAAGCTTTAGGCAGGGAGGGGCTCTGATAAATCATAGTCTCTCACAAGCTTTAGGCAGGGAGGGGCTCTGATAAATCATAGTCTCTCACAAGCTTTAGGCAGGGAGGGGCTCTGATGAATCAGAGTCTTTCACAAGCTTTAGGCAGGGAGGGGCTCTGATAAATCATAGTCTCTCACAAGCTTTAGGCAGGGAGGGGCTCTGATAAATCATAGTCTCTCACAAGCTTTAGGCAGGGAGGGGCTCTGATAAATCATAGTCTCTAACAAGCTTTAGGCAGGGAGGGGCTCTGATAAATCATAGTCTCTCACAAGCTTTAGGCAGGGAGGGGCTCTGATGAATCAGAGTCTTTCACAAGCTTTAGGCAGGGAGGGGCTCTGATGAATCAGAGTCTCTAACAAGCTTTAGTCAGGGAGGGGCTCTGATAAATCAGAGTCTCTAACAAGCTTTAGGCAGGGAGGGGCTCTGATAAATCAGAATGTGTATTCTCACTTCAGAAGTTTTTAAAATCCATGCAATACTGTGAATGTAAATCTGATTGGACAACTGAGTTTTGATGATCTTAATCTGAATGTATAAGGCAATGGCAAAAAAGGATCATCTCTTATTCAAAGAGGGAAGATGAAACCCAACTCAGAGGTTTCACGAGAATTTCTCACAACAGGCTAAATAAATGATAACAACAGCCAAAATTAATGGAAATTGTAAATTTAACATGGACGAGTTGTGAAGTCCCTAAAAATAACAGGCGATTTTGTGAAAACAACCAATGAAAATCGCCTGTTGCCTGCTGCTTATGAAACCCCTGTAACTTCAATAAAACAAAATCAAATTGAAAATGGCATGGCAACTTTGGGAATAAACAATAATTCAAACTTCTCTGTTATTTTAGAGTTCAAAAAGTATAAGAAGATGTAATACTGTGGTGGTAACAAAATTTGTTGTAGTGAACCTTTTGTGAAACATTTTCGGCAGTTGGTGTTTGAAAATTTGTATTCAATGGTCAGCATCTGTAACAAATACCAGGTCATGACATTTTGCATGTTAATGCCTTGTTTTAGTGAATAGGATACATCAAAAAGGTATCTAAATTTTCTCAGACTCGAAGGAAAAAACTATACATGTAATTAAACAGTTATCATAATTTTATATTTATAGGATTTGGGAATTTTGATCAAAAAAGATTGGAATATACTGACTCTACAATAGATAAATTAATTCAATCTTTCTCATAATTTTCTATTTTATAGGATATCAGAATTAAAATCAAGAAAGGATAGAATATATTGAATACATATACTCATAAAGATAAACAAATTCAATCTTTCTCATAATTTTCTATTTTATAGGATATCAGAATTAAAATCAAGAAAGGATTGAATATAGGGGAGTTGCGGCAAGAGAATGGAACAACATTTGAAGTTGATGTAGATAACATGGAAGGTAGGCTCATTTAAAATAACATTTTTATTCCTTCGATCATGGAGTTTTGTGATTTTATCAAGAGAAAGGTCTTGAAATTTAGATTTGAAATTACCTTAATGACCCTCACAGCAAGTTACTGATACAGCTCAGCTATGTTGACTTAACTTGTTTTGATGTTTAAGGGTTAGAGCAACAGACTCTGAACTGGAAGGTCCTGGGTTCAATTCCTGCACAATCGAGGCAAAAAACGAGTATTGGTCTTCATTTTACAGTTCCAATTGTGACAAAAAAGCAAACTTAACCAATAAACACAAAGAAATAAAAAAAATTATGTTGAGTTTAATTTCAGCTAGAATCTTACAAAACTATTTTTTGCATGGAAATACAAATCTATTCTCATCTCAAAAAGTAGTTTTTTTATGAATTAGTAAGACATTACTTCATTAATGAACCAAATAAAAGAGGCTTATGGCAGCCAAGGCAAAAAGCTGAGAAAAGGGCAGCCTGTTATACTTTTATGTTATTTGTGTTATGTCACTTGACTTTCAAAATAGAATCCAAAGAACTTAATACACATATTTTATTTCTGAACCAAACACTATTAATTGGGGAATACACCAAGGTTCAATATTAAGTCCTCTTTTCTTTATTGTTTAATACATGATATAAACTTATCATTGCCAAGCTCAATTTTTGTTCTTTTTGCATTAGCTGCAAAAAGCTGATAAAGTAATGCAGATTGTTAGATGATTTGAAATTATCCTGTCAACAAAAAACTTCTTTTGATAATGACTTTTTCTGAAGCAAAGGTCAGAAAGTATCTTAGTCACACTTTTAACAATAAATGAACAATGAGTCATTGGCCAAATCAGACATTTATTTATGCACATGCAAAAAAGTATTTACAATATAAGTTGAATACTTATGAAATGATTTACAATAATCTGAAATATTTATAACAAATCTATTATTTTCTAATAAACTTATTATTTATAATAAATTGTTAAGCTAAAATGTGTGAACTATTTACATTAGAGTAGCCTAAACTACTTTTATAAAATTGTTCTCATAATATATCATAGGTTTTGTGTCAATCAATCAATCTGGATACAGGATGTCACAAAAAGGTAGATTTTTAAATGTGAGTGCCATGACAAGAAACATGAATTCTCTGAATTTGAGAGTCTAAATTTAAGTGCCATGACAAGAAACATGAATTTTCTGAATTTGAGAGTCATATGATATAAGTATACCATTGATTCCCCCATTGAGTGCCCTGTCAATGCATTAAAATTTGTGAAGATTTCATGACATGTGATCGAAATTCCAAAATGGAGGTTTGTTATTTTTTGTGTCACCCTGTATAATAAATCAATTACTATATACAGGTTGTCTCAATAATGTCAATTGCTCGAATGATACAATAAAACCTGACAAATGGAATACCTCTATAACCTATTAATCTCCCAAGGTGGTATACTTCAAAGTCTGGTAACCCAATTACATAACGTTCAAAATGAACATCTATAGAGCACCTTCCAAGTTGAATACTATTTTAAGATTAAGGTACTATAGGTGTTCATTTTCAACAGGATTTAGTGTTCATCAATGCTTACGTTCAAGATACCATCATGAAACTTTAATATATCGGTCATTTCACGTGGGGTTTCATCAGAATGAAACCAGTAAAGTAGTTAAGATGATGATGTAAAATCCTAATTATCAGTCTTATTCATTGTGGTTGTCCATGGGAAAGGTCATATGACATTTTTCATAATCTGCCGTTCCAAATATCTATCATAACAGGCAGTTAATATCATTGATTTCTCTTAGTCATCGACCAACCATCAGCGCCATCTTTATTTAAACCATGACAACTGACATGAGGGCAGTTAAGGCTGCAACCAACATGCTGGCAGTTTTGATCTCGGCTGAAAATAGATGTTATATAATATTACATTATATTATATTATATAATATTACATTATATTATATTATAGTGTATTATTTATATTATATTATCATTGATTTTCATCATTAAATATTCTGTTAATGCCCTAACATATCATGACCTCGGTCTTAAAACAACACATTCAAATATGTTAATGCCCTTACATTTAATGTAATAACTATAATGCCCTTACATTGAACACCCTTACTATTAAGCCCCTGATATTTATGTTAATGCCCTTACATTGAACACCCTAACTATTAATGCCCTGACATATATGTTAATGCCCTTACATTGAACACCCTAACTATAATGCCTTAACATACCTCCACTGCCACCACTGCCTCCGTCATTTCCTCCGACAGTATCAGAAACTGAAGAAGCCGTGCTGCATTTTCCCAAAAGTTTATTGGTGCTAATGGATTGGTCACCGCACATTACACAGTAGGGGGCAGAAGAGGAGCAAACGTCCAATGTTGTTGTGCCATCGCCAGAGACTTGACAAGACTCCCCAGAGTTCTTTGATGTGGAACCTGTTATTTAAAAATTAAAACACATGTCTTAGAATGAGATAAAGCATATCCTCTCTAATGAGAAAAAGCATATCCTCTCTAATGAGATAAAGCTTTGTCCTCTCTAATGAGATAAAGCATATCCTCTCTAATGAGATAAAGCATATCCTCTCTAATGAGATAAAGCCCGGCAAGGTGGAAATAATGTTTGGTATTATATGTAACTTGAAATAATACATTCTTAATAATTAACACAAAGCTAACTATACTTACCAGTGTATACACACATGTCCAATCCACCCAAATCATTCTGGATTGTAGCTGTGGGAAAGAGTGCATTAAAACCGTAGACCTTTTGAGCGGTGTAGTTTGTTTGGCATTGGCACGTGCTGTTCACGCAAACAGACAAAAAGGCGGTTGCAGAGCAGTCTGCGTCGAGTGTGCATGCGCTTCCTATTACCTCTGAAAACATTAAAAGTAAATGTATACTAGTAACTAGGAAGTTAAATCAAAGCAAGTTTTAGAAGCTTTATGAAGACTCTCGCATGGGGATTTTCCTCAGATTTAGAATTTGAACACCAAGGTCAGACAAAGGAACTACTTACAACAAAATTACTTTGAAAGTGAATTTAAAGTTTTGGAAATGCGACCATGTATCACTTTTTCAAAAATTTGGTAACAATGAGCATTGGTATTGATAACCAATTTGGTAACAATAAATAACAATAAGCATAGTGATAACAATGCCTATTTTGGTAAAAATGAGCATTGTTATTTATAACCAATTTGGTAACTATAAATAACAATAAGCATAGTGATAACAATTCCTATTTTGGTAAAAATGAGCATTGTTATTTATAACCAATTTGGTAACTATAAATTACAATAAGCATAGTGATAACAATTCCTATTTTGGTAAAAATGAGCATTGTTATTGATAACCAATTTGGTAACAATAAATAACAATAAGCATAGTGATAACAATTCCTATTTTGGTAACAATGAGCATTGTTATTGATAACCAATTTGGTAACAATAAATTACAATAAGCATAGTGATATCAATTCCTATTTTGGTAAAAATGAGCATTGTTATTGATAACCAATTTGGTAACTATAAATAACAATAAGCATAGTGATAACAATTCCTATTTTGGTAAAAATGAGCATTGTTATTGATAACCAATTTGGTAACAATAAATTACAATAAGCATAGTGATATCAATGCCTATTTTGGTAAAAATGAGCATTGTTATTGATTACCAATTTGGTAACAATAAAGTACAATAAGCATAGTGATAACAATGCCTATTTTGGTAAAAATGAGCATTGTTATTGATAACCAATTTGGTAACTATAAATTACAATAAGCATAGTGATAACAATTCCTATTTTGGTAAAAATGAGCATTGGTATTGATAACCAATTTGGTAACAATAAATTACAATAAGCATAGTGATAACAATTCCTATTTTGGTAAAAATGAGCATTGGTATTGATAACCAATTTGGTAACAATAAAGTACAATAAGCATAGTGATATCAATGCCTATTTTGGTAAAAATGAGCGTTGTTATTGATAACCAATATGGTAACTATAAATAACAATAAGCATAGTGATAACAATGCCTATTTTGGTAAAAATGAGCATTGGTATTGATAACCAATTTGGTAACAATAAATTACAATAAGCATAGTGATAACAATGCCTATTTTAGCAACAATGAGCATTGGTATTCATAACCAATTTGGTAAAAATGACCATTGTGATTACAATAAACATACTGTTAACAATGACTATTGTTGTGACAATATACATTGTAGAAACATCCTAACGATTAACTCAGGTTATTGATAAAGATTTTGATTGGTCCTCCTGACTAGGACAAAGAAGTGCCAAAACTAAAGCAATTAACGATATATGATGGCATAATTTACGTCGTTAAAATAATGATCTATTTAAATATTTAAAGTATCAATATTAACTTACTGTTATATTTGCATACCCCATTGACCTCCCTCTGTGAGCATACACAAGTGTTATTTGTGCATGTCTGATAAGCTGTAATAGAAAAAATATATAGGCATAAAATGTATGGGTCAAGAGTTAAGACTCTTCTGTATTGAAACAAGTGGGTGCTTGAGAAATTTAAAGAAGTCATACACCCACATGAAATGTCATTTTCACCCATTTGAAACAGAAAAATCACGACAAATTATCAATATTTTGATTTAAACTTTGTGCATTAACGCAGATGCGAGTAGGTAGTTACCAGATTCACCACCAGGTGGCTCGTTCGGGTCAGATAGCATGGCGGGTATAGTAGAAAGTTCCCTTTAACTTAACTTACATCTATTTGCGTGCTTCAATTTTCAAATAACCCTTATGTATCTAATAGTTATGCAAATTAAAATATGTTCAGTAAAAGAAAATGTTATCTGTCCAATACAAGAGAAGAGAATTCACTTTTTGTGATTTTGTAACATGGGGTCTATGGGGAATCAACCCGAACAAGAAGTCACATTTTCAAAAAAATTAAATTTTCAAAGATGAAAGACAATTTTCGAAACCATATTTGTAGATGTACTTTTACATGCAGATTTCAAATATGACATCACTTTGACTGAATTTTGAATATTTAATGACATAAATCAAGATTATTTCTACTCGCATCTAGTCTTTTGTCACCCTATTACAAAAAGCTCATTGCATATTTTATCACATAATGCTAACAGAACAGCTTAATGCATAATTTGTCACATAATGCTAATAGAACAGCTTAATGCATAATTTGTCACATAATGCTAATAGGACAGCTTAATGCATATTTTGTCACATAATGCTAAAAGAACAGCTTAATGCATAATTTGTCACATAATGCTAAAAGAACAGCTTAATGCATAATTTGTCACATACTGCTAATAGAACAGCTTAATGCATATTTTGTCACATAATGCTAATTGACAGCTTAATGCATAATTTGTCACATAATGCTAATAGAACAGCTTAATGCATAATTTGTCACATAATGCTAATAGAACAGCTTAATGCATAATTTGTCACATAATGCTAATAGAACAGCTTAATGCATATTTTGTCACATAATGCTAATAGAACAGCTTAATGCATATTTTGTCACATAATGCTAATAGGACAGCTTAATGCATAATTTGTCACATAATGCTAATAGAACAGCTTAATGCATATTTTGTCACATAATGCTAATAGAACAGCTTAATGCATAATTTGTCACATAATGCTAATAGAACAGCTTAATGCATAATTTGTCACATAATGCTAATAGAACAGCTTAATGCGCAATTTGTCACATGATGCTAATGGAACAGCTTAATGCATAATCTGTCACATAATGCTAATAGAACAGCTTAATATATAATTTGTCACATAATGCTAATAGAACAGCTTAATGCAAAATTTGTCATATAATGCTAATAGAAAAGCTTAATATATAATTTGTCACATAATGATAATAGAACAGCTTAATGCATATTTTGTCACAAAATGCTAATAGAACAGCTTAATGCATAATCTGTCACATAATGCTAATAGAACAGCTTAATATATAATTTGTCACATAATGCTAATAGAACAGCTTAATGCATTATTTGTCACATAATGCTAATAGAACAGCTTAATGCATATTTTATCACATAATGCTAATAGAACAGCTTAATGCATATTTTGTCACATGATGCTAATAGAACAGCTTAATGCATAATCTGTCACATAATGATAGCTAAACAAAGCCACTTACTTCCAGTGCAGATTTTAGTTGCGTTACAGGCACCACCAAGTGTAGCTTGGGACTCATAAGTTGAAAGGGCACATGCATCAGACACAGAAAAATAGGCCTGTCCTGCTCCAGTGCATTGGCAGGTACCATTGGTACAGGTAGCACCAGTAGTTTTACAGTTGGTACTCCCTCCCGAAGTCAGACAAGCTCCTGCATGTGCCACGGCTTTTGAAAAAAATTATGATTTATTTAAACATATGTTTTTATATCCATTACCCATTTTTGGTTCATTTTAGTTATGGACTCTTTTTATTTTCATTTGAGGGCAATTCCACATAATCAAAACTATAGTGTCAGAAGTGGCTCAAAATCCATTGTTAACATCACATTTCATATATTTTGAATATTGGAAATAATGTTTAAAACATCAAACAAGGAAAAAGATAACTTACGTGTTATCTATTTACAAATGGTATATTGAAAAATGTGTGAGTAACTTAAATACTCTTTATGAATTCAAAACCTCATCTTTGTACCATACCTGCAAATAATTATGTTAAACTGAAATAAATTTTATAAAAAAAATAATAAAAAAAACTTACGTGTTATGCAGCTAGAATTAAAGACCACTTCTCCTGTGGGGCACTCGCATGTCCCAGTTGTACAAGCTCCTTGAACATTACAGACCTAAATCAAAATATAATATAAATTTATATAAAGAATCCCCTCTTAACACACCATTCATAGACTACTTGAATTTAGTGTTTAATCATTTTCACTGACTGAAAAGTTGTTTGTTCTTTTATTTTTCTTTAATTTTTAAATATATTCAGATACGTGTTGGAAATACCCTTTTTTAGCCCAGATCCTCATGCCAAGGTTCCTGTCAAATTTAGAGTTTAATGTTATCTAAATATAAGTTATGACTCTTTAAAATCTTTATGATATTCAATCAGATTTCATCAGAATACAATGCAACTTTGAAATCTTAGTGATACTTTGGAATCCTAATGATATTCAATCATATTTCATCCAAATACAGTATGCAACTTTGGAATCTTAATGATACTTTGAAATCTTAATGATATTCAGTCACATTTTATCTGAATGCAGCATGCAATTTTAAATCTGAATGATGTTCAATTACATTTCATCTGATGCAATTTTGAAATCTGAATGATGTTCAATCACATTTCATCCACCTACAGTATGCAACATTGAAATTTTAATATGATAAAAGGACGAACCTCTCCAGTATTAACAGTGCAGTTTGCAGTGTGGGTACAGCTTACGGCAAAACAGCTTCCAATACTGCACAGCAAAACAATGCAGCTTAATTGAATAATCTATAAAATAGTTATAGAAATAATTACTATCTTTTATGATTTCCATGCTGTGATACTCATTTCTCATTGGTCAATCACGTACCATGTGACTAGAAATAAAAAGAGCTGATATACAGTAAAATTTTAGATGTTTGGAACTACTTTTAATTTAAAAAATAAGCAATCAAAGGACCATAGAAACAGGATATGTAAAAATGGAAACATTCATACATGTCCTAACTTTTGAATATTTTAGTTTGTTTTGTAGTTTAGCTATCATATCTGTGGCCTCTTATATTTTGATGGTTCTCTGCTATGTTATTTTCGGAAAAATTAACATGGCTGAAACTCGCTAAATTACAAAAGGCCACAGCTTTGCTGCACATTATACATAACTATCTGAAATATACAAAAGTTAGGACAAGTACATTAATGTTTCTATTTTTTTGTAAACTGTTGCAATCATTTGATTGCTCTTTTTTAAATTCAAAATAGTTCCAAACATTTAAATTTTACTGTAGACTACATTTCCATTAATGTAATTGAAACACTTTTGGCCTGGAGGCTAGTTAATATTGGTTAGACCATTAAAACCAGAATTCTTGAACAATTCAATGGAAATTGGGAATTTTATCCATTCTGTCAGGGGACATTAGCAAGGCCACTTTAAAATCATATTGTGAAACCAGTATATTCCTTCAGGGTACTTTGTAATACCTTGACGGATCAAAATGCTTTGTAATATACACAGTGGCTTAAATTCAATACAGCTAATTTAGAGATCATATCAGCATGTACACATTACATTTATTTGTCTTTCTCAGAGTGGTATTATTTCTGCTTACTTTTGGGTTTCAGAGTAAATGGATCATGGTGATTATTTGAAAGTTATAATGTGTAATCCACTCTTAAAGGCATTATATTACTTAATCCTAATATGGTCATTGTGATTGCCACTGTCGACAATAGAATATAACAAACCCTATAAATATAAACCAATTACAGCACAAGGTAGTGGAAGGGCAACAGGTAGCATTTGTATTTGAATGAGTAATAGCCATGAAATAGTAGGTTCACACGTCAGCCCCATTGGCAATTGAATTCATGAGTGAACTATCTAAGTTTCAAAAATTAAATCCCAAAAATAAGCAGTCAAAAGAACAATGTACTTCAATAAGCTTCAGTAAGCCTCTCCATTTAATAAGTAATTCCATTTAATAAGCATTTCCATTTAATAAGTGTTTCCATTCAATAAGCATTTCCATTTAATAAGTGTTTCCATTCAATAAGCATTTCCATTAAATAAGCATTTCCATTCAATAAGCATTTCCATTCAATGAGCATTTCCATTCAATAAGCATTTCCATTCAATGAGCATTTCCATTCAATAAGCATTTCCATTCAATAAGCATTTTCATTTATGTTGAGTGTCTAGATCTTATCCTAAAATTACCTCAACATTTTGATAATTCATATCGATATGTCACCAATTGCACCTCAATAGACTTATAACTCTAAACATTCTTTTCAATTATTACCAAATAATATAAGATATATATTTATTTAAGGGAATGATTTAGATTTGCAATATTTCGATTTATTCAACAAATCTTTTTTAAGAAATTGAAAATGTTTCTTATTATTATGACAGGAAATAAATTAATTGCAATTTAAATAAAAGTGAGTTCTAAAATTCAATTTGGAATTTGCCGCTTTATGTACTTTAAAGTGAGAAATTTTCTTCCCACTTTGATATATTAAGAAAATAATTTGCAGGGTTTGCCTTAGTTGATTGACAACATTATTTAAGTTATAGATTTGATTGTTCAATGGACGTTGTTATGTATGTTACCAGCAATAAGGCAGGCGAAATAACTACTTTACTAAATTTAAATGTTTCTCAAGTAGTAATGTGGAAATGAAGTCTATATCTATTTAAATGCCTTTAAGCCTAAATTTGCATCGCATTACAATTTTTGCCCCGCCTAAATTTAGATCTTAGCTATGCCTCTTGTTATTTCTAGAACGATTCATTGATTTTGATTCATTTAATACATGTGGGATGGATGGTAATATAACATTACTACATGAATAACTTATGACCAAGAAATATGTCTTAAACAGAAAGTATTCATGCAGGTTTTATCAGAAAGGACCCACAAGGGTCTATGAATAATCATATACAACAAGTAATAATGTGATCTGTAAACGACTCAAGGATTTTTTAACAAGCTAGTTGTGATTTAAAAAATCTCTTCAATATAAAATATTTGACAGTTAAAGAATATGAACACCCCGCATGTCTGTCTTGATATTATGAGGTTATATTCTAATAACTTTTTTTTTTAATAACGTCTTAATTTTTTCAATTTAGATACCAAATTAGACCTTTCTTGATTATGAATTCTAAAATCTTTCAATGTTGACTGAATATTAGAATTGTTGTTTTGAAAAATATGATAAAAATGTGGAAAGAAACGGCCATGCCCATTTTTGTAAAGAATGTCCTCTATATGTTTCCCTCTTAACTATTTCCTTCTCCTTTTACTATTATTTTTCAGTTCATTATTAGTTATACCAGTGTGTTCATATACAGCATTTATCATTTAAAATAAATAAAGAATATATTGTTACCTTTTGCATTTTGGTTTTTTGGTTCTTCGATTTAGAAAGCTGGATGCTCTTAGTTTCTTGTCGTCAATGCAAAGTCTGGACCGCTCTAATAACGGAATTCTAGTACTAAGAAATGGATTATCCCATAAGAGAAAGGGTTCCAGATATCATACTCATTTCATAAATTTTCTCTCTAAATTTATACAAATCGCATAATTTTATGTCAGTTTGATACAGTTTATAGCACCGGGTATCTCTTATTGTTCATGAATTTTCTCAGAATTCTCAAATTTTGTTTTTATTTCATTTTTAAAGAAATAAATTTGACATTTTTGTTACAGGTATTGCTAGGGTATTAAGGTAAATATTGTAGTCACTGGTTATGCTATTGTAAGTTAAAGGAATTATAAAAACATTATAAATTTAACAATGCCCTTATAGGATTAGCCATATATGGAGATTCTTTGCCGCCTATATTGGATGTGATTGCATGCATTATTCATGTTATATTACTTATGTAAGTTCAGAAAATTCTGAAACTTGAATTATTAATACAAATAATGACCCTTTTGAATCAAGAGACCTATAGGGAAACATTTACTCTCGTGATCACAAATAATGTTATATTGCAGTATGCACGTTATCCACATTCTTGCAGTGATATCTATAGGTCAGGGGCTTCACTAGAATTTCTTACAACAGGCTAAATAAATGAAAATTAAGAATTAAGAATTAATGGAAATCATAAATTTAACATGGCAAAGTCCCTAAAACAACAGGCGATTATGTGAAAACAACTGGTGAAAATCGCCTGTTGCCTGTTGCTAATGAACCCCTGTAGGTGTTGTGCATATGATGCTTAAGTCACATTTGCTCCTATTCATCTGCTGGTACCCGGCCGATTGATTATTTTGTTCAAAATTGAAGGTCAAATCTCAAATTTGAGGTAAGATGTTAACTCCTGAGAACTTGTACATGATTTAAAAAAAGGTTGAAATCAGATTTGACCTTAAGGCATCACTCCTGGCTCTTTAATGCGATATTTCGTTCACATACAAAACATGACAACTATAAAATAAATCCTCATGGTCAAAATACTTTGTATTTCTGACTAGTCTGAAATTAGAATCCAATCTCTACCATATTAATGTTGGCGTGAAATGGGAATTGTGACATGGGTATTGTGACATGGGAATGGTGACAATTACTCAGTGGTGTCACAGGACAAGCAGTAAAATCATTAAACCCTTTGATATAAGAGCTATTTTTGTATCAATCTATTCAAAAGCATAAAATCTTATCTCCATGACCATATTAATGTTGGTGTGAAATAGGAATTGTGACATGGGAATGGTGACAAGGGAATGGTGACAGTTGCTCATTGTTATCACAAGACAAGCAGCAAAAATTATTAAACCCTTTGATATAAGAGCTATCTATTCAAAAGCATGAAATATTTTTGACCAGAAATATGGCTTACAAAAAGTAATTGTGAAAATGCTCAATGCATTAGAAATATGGCTAAAAATGTCTGATTTTTATCTGGGGAATTTGTGTTTTGTGTTTTAGAGATGGAGTGCCTGTATAAAGCCAAAGGCCAAAGCATATATACATGTACTTTGAAATATCCTAGTGGTTGAAAATTTCTGATTTCATCTTTGGGTCTTGCATCAGTTTTAGTGTATATTTCTTAAGGTGGAGCACAAAATAAAAAGCCAAAAACCAATTCATACTTTGATAGGCTTTAGTAGCCCTTGAGAAAAAATTGATTTCTGATTTTTATCTTTGGAACTTGTATCAATTTTGTTGTGTATTTTCAGAGGTGGAGCGCTATTAAAAGACAGACCAATACACTAAATAGCCCTTGTGAAAGAAAATAGCTTTTTTACTTTTATCCTGGGAACTTGTTTTTTTCAGAGGTGGAGCATTATTATATAAAGACACGAGACCAATACACTCGTACTTTGAAACATGGCTTAAATAGCCCTTGAGAAAGAAAATTGATTTCTTATTTTTATCTTGGGAACTTGTATCAGTTTTGTATATTTCCAGAGGTGGAGCGCTATACAAAGACAGAGACCAATGCACTCGTACTTTGAAATATGGCTTAAAAAGCCCTTGAGAAAGAAAATTGATTTCTTATTTTTATCCTGGGAACTTGTATCAGTTTTGTATATTTTCAGAGGTGGAGCGCTATACAAAGACAGAGACCAACGCATACTTTGATCAGGAAGATGTCTTCAAATATTCCAAGTTTCAAGAGACACATGGAGGAGGTAGCGATACTGAATCAGGTGAGGTATTGACATCCCATAATGCAATATGCAATAGTTTACCCATAATGCATACCTGGGGGTAGTAATCGTTGAGTTAGATGAGGTATGAACATCCCATAATGCAATAAAGTAAGATAAGTCTACCCATGATGCAAACCTATGGGAAGTATATGTATACCAATAATACACCTTCGGAGAATAATAATTGTGAGTCAGCTGAGGCATTAATTAAAAAACTGTACTCGTATTCATGATGATTTTTTACGTAAGTGATCATTTAATGTTTAGTTTTTCACAACAATGATGATTTTTTATGCCATCACCAAAAAGTGTTATTGTCTCCTTTTTGTGACAGCAGTTGGCGAATGGCGGTTGGTGTCTGTAACAAATGGGGGTGTCATTTTGCATGTAAATGCCTTGTCTACATAAGTGTTCATTTTATTATGTCCCCACCACATAGTGTTGGTCCATATTGTCGGCCCAGGTGCGTCCGTTTGTCAGTCCGTCCATCCATCCGTACATCCGGCAGTTAACATAAGTTCATTTTATGTTATGTTTTATCCGAAGGCGATGACACTGATGACCTCAGCCCATTTGAAAAGCTTGGAAGAAAAATGGAAGATATTACCGAGGAAAAAAATGGAGGAGTCTTAAAGAAAGTTCTGACACCTGGCCATGGTCCCCTCTGTCCTGAAGAAGCATCTGTATTAGGTAATGGCTTAACTGTATTAGATAAGTTATGGTTTATCTGTATAAAGTGAGTGGGTTTAACTGTAAATAAGTTGAGAAGGGTTTAACTGTAAATAAGTTGAGTAGGGTTTAACTGTAAATAAGTTGAGTAGGGTTTAACTGTAATTAAGTTGAGTAGGGTTAAACTGTATGATGTAAGTAGGGTTTAAATGTATTTAGTGATTAGGGTTTAACTGTATTAAATAGGTAAGGGTTTAACTGTATTAGGTGAATAGCGTTCTTAAAACTGCATATATTGCATTATATTTTATGTTTTCAGTGCATTAAACTGTATATTTTCAGTGTATTATACTAAACATAACATGTTTTCAGTGCATAAATTATATTTCAGTGCACTTCAATGGTTACCTTGAATATAAGGACGAGCCATTTGATTCAATGCATAAATTATATTTCAGTGCACTTCAATGGTTACCTTGAATATAAGGATGAGCCATTTGATTCAATGCATAAATTATATTTCAGTGCACTTCAATGGTTACCTTGAATATAAGGATGAGCCATTTGATTCAATGCATAAATTATATTTCAGTGCACTTCAATGGTTACCTTGAATATAAGGATGAGCCATTTGATTCAATGCATAAATTATATTTCAGTGCACTTCAACGGTTACCTTGAATATAAGGATGAGCCATTTGATTCAATGCATAAATTATATTTCAGTGCACTTCAATGGTTACCTTGAATATAAGGATGAGCCATTTGATTCAATGCATAAATTATATTGCAGTGCACTTCAATGGTTACCTTGAATATAAGGATGAGCCATTTGATTCAATGCATAAATTATATTTCAGTGCACTTCAATGATTACCTTGAATATAAGGATGAGCCATTTGATTCAATGCATAAATTATATTGCAGTGCACTTCAATGGTTACCTTGAATATAAGGATGAGCCATTTGATTCAATGCATAAATTATATTTCAGTGCACTTCAATGGTTACCTTGAATATAAGGATGAGCCATTTGATTCAATGCATAAATTATATTGCAGTGCACTTCAATGGTTACCTTGAATATAAGGATGAGCCGTTTGATTCAATGCATAAATTATATTTCAGTGCACTTCAACGGTTACCTTGAATATAAGGACGAGCCGTTTGATTCAATGCATAAATTATATTTCAGTGCACTTCAATGGTTACCTTGAATATAAGGACGAGCCGTTTGATTCAATGCATAAATTATATTTCAGTGCACTTCAATGGTTACCTTGAATATAAGGACGAGACCTTTGATTCAATGCATAAATTATATTTCAGTGCACTTCAACGGTTACCTTGAATATAAGGATGAGCCATTTGATTCAATGCATAAATTATATTTCAGTGCACTTCAATGGTTACCTTGAATATAAGGACGAGCCATTTGATTCAATGCATAAATTATATTTCAGTGCACTTCAATGGTTACCTTGAATATAAGGACGAGCCATTTGATTCAATGCATAAATATATTTCAGTGCACTTCAACGGTTACCTTGAATATAAGGATGAGCCATTTGATTCAATGCATAAATTATATTTCAGTGCACTTCAATGGTTACCTTGAATATAAGGACGAGCCATTTGATTCAATGCATAAATTATATTTCAGTGCACTTCAATGGTTACCTTGAATATAAGGACGAGCCATTTGATTCAATGCATAAATTATATTTCAGTGCACTTCAATGGTTACCTTGAATATAAGGATGAGCCATTTGATTCAATGCATAAATTATATTTCAGTGCACTTCAATGGTTACCTTGAATATAAGGATGAGCCATTTGATTCAATGCATAAATTATATTTCAGTGCACTTCAATGGTTACCTTGAATATAAGGATGAGCCATTTGATTCAATGCATAAATTATATTTCAGTGCACTTCAATGGTTACCTTGAATATAAGGATGAGCCATTTGATTCAATGCATAAATTATATTTCAGTGCACTTCAATGGTTACCTTGAATATAAGGATGAGCCATTTGATTCAATGCATAAATTATATTTCAGTGCACTTCAACGGTTACCTTGAATATAAGGATGAGCCATTTGATTCAATGCATAAATTATATTTCAGTGCACTTCAATAGGTACCTTGAATATAAGGATGAGCCATTTGATTCAATGCATAAATTATATTTCAGTGCACTTCAACGGTTACCTTGAATATAAGGATGAGCCATTTGATTCAATGCATAAATTATATTTCAGTGCACTTCAATGGTTACCTTGAATATAAGGATGAGCCATTTGATTCAATGCATAAATTATATTTCAGTGCACTTCAATGGGTACCTTGAATATAAGGATGAACCATTTGATTCAATGCATAAATTATATTTCAGTGCACTTCAATGAGTACCTTGAATATAAGGATGAGCCATTTGATTCAATGCATAAATTATATTTCAGTGCACTTCAACGGTTACCTTGAATATAAGGACGAGCCATTTGATTCAATGCATAAATTATATTTCAGTGCACTTCAATGGTTACCTTGAATATAAGGATGAGCCATTTGATTCAATGCATAAATTATATTTCAGTGCACTTCAATGGTTACCTTGAATATAAGGATGAGCCATTTGATTCAATGCATAAATTATATTTCAGTACACTTCAACGGTTACCTTGAATATAAGGATGAGCCATTTGATTCAATGCATAAATTATATTTCAGTGCACTTCAATGGTTACCTTGAATATAAGGATGAGCCATTTGATTCAATGCATAAATTATATTTCAGTGCACTTCAATGGGTACCTTGAATATAAGGATGAACCATTTGATTCAATGCATAAATTATATTTCAGTGCACTTCAATGAGTACCTTGAATATAAGGATGAGCCATTTGATTCAATGCATAAATTATATTTCAGTGCACTTCAATGGTTACCTTGAATATAAGGACGAGCCATTTGATTCAATGCATAAATTATATTTCAGTGCACTTCAATGGTTACCTTGAATATAAGGATGAGCCATTTGATTCAATGCATAAATTATATTTCAGTGCACTTCAATTGTTACCTTGAATATAAGGATGAGCCATTTGATTCAATGCATAAATTATATTTCAGTGCACTTCAATGGTTACCTTGAATATAAGGATGAGCCATTTGATTCAATGCATAAATTATATTTCAGTGCACTTCAATGGTTACCTTGAATATAAGGATGAGCCATTTGATTCAATGCATAAATTATATTTCAGTGCACTTCAACGGTTACCTTGAATATAAGGATGAGCCATTTGATTCCAGCCGACTACGGAACAAGCCAGACAGAATAAAACTTGGAGGTCAGTATGTTGTGGAATAATTCAAGAACCCAATCTGATAAAAGAAATGGTTATTGGTCGCTATAAGCCTATTAAATATTGATTGATGTACAATGTATATTCCTGTGTAATTGTTATACAGTAATTGTACTCCAATAATTGTTATACAGTAATTGTAATACAAAGTCTGTAAAGTGTAAAGAGACTTTATGGACTTTTGTTTTTAAGAAAATGAATTTAGATCTTACCTCCTGACCAATCCCAACTTAACAATCTTTCTGATTTTACAGTTTTGGAATTTATTTCCTACATCTGCTTGAGGCCTGCCCCCTTCGATATATCCCTTTGGATTGTTTTAATACAATGAAACCTGTATATCTGGACACCTTTCTATTCCACACACCTGTTAATGTTAACACTTTTTCTCAGTCCCAAACTTGGCTTGAAATGTGAACACCTGCTAATGTGAACACTTGCAAATGTGAACACCAGCTAATCGGAACATTTTTGGCTGGTCCCAGAGGTGTCCGGATGAGACTGTCAGGCCCGTAGCCAGGATTTGCCAAGGGTGTTCACTTTTTGAAATATTCCAGGGGGGTTCACTTTTGACAATTTGGGTCCAAAAATGGCGAAAATCACT
This sequence comes from Owenia fusiformis, assembly GCA_903813345.2. Classification (NCBI taxonomy): domain Eukaryota; kingdom Metazoa; phylum Annelida; class Polychaeta; order Sabellida; family Oweniidae; genus Owenia; species Owenia fusiformis. Next base: position 33,090,524 of record CAIIXF020000012.1, read on the forward strand.
TAAAAAGTGTTCAGAATGATGAAAAACTGCATGATTTTGAAAGAATCCTCCCCCGAACCCCCCCTGGATAGGGCCTGACTGTAATATTTTTATTGTTCCATTCTAGACTGTATACTTGGCTGGACCATAGGAATCAAAACAATGAAGAAAGGTGAACTGTCACGCTTCATAATCAGATCTGACTATGGATGGGGTCCACAAGGCTGTCCCCCTAGAATACCAGAAGATTCTACAGGTAGACCATCATTTTTGTTATACCTTAAGATTTGTTTTTGTATCCCACTGAACATAGTTTGTGAGGAATATGGAGAAGACGTCTTTCTGTGTGGAGTTTGGGTGGGTGATATCTCAAATATCGGTCAATAGATTTGGTTCTTATATTTTTGCACATACTTATTTTTTTTTATTTATTTATCACAAGATAAATTCTCTGTACCTACTGGCTAAATATTCGATTCTTTCATGGTATAATATGTTACGTTATCGAACCATTTTATCACCAGTTTTATCCTGTAATGGCAAAGGTCGCATTCTGGCTATTCCTAAAAGGGCACTGTATTCCTTCTAAAGAATGCACATCCCTAAAGAGTGCCCATGTGACTATTATGACAAATGCGGTGTTGGCGAAATTGAAAATTGAATTACCTTCATGTGAGATTTTACCCCTTTCCAACAGGGCTTTGAACTTTTTTGATATATTTCTGATTACATTTGATGTTAAAGAAAGTAAATGAGAGCCATAGAGTTTTCATAACATAGTGATAACAGCTAAACTGAAATTGAAAATCAGGTATTCATTGATTTTTAGAGATTTTTGTTGATATGAAAATTTAGTTTTTTGCTCATGTTTGATTAATTGTACTTTAATACGTTAGCTCGTTCACTAATATGTTGTTATTATTAGCTATTGTAATGATCCACTTGTCTGAAAATTTAGTTTTTGGGCATATACAAGGTGTCCCATAAGTAATGATAATTATGCTCTAATATTTTGAAGGAAACATTGTGGGTTATATAATATTTATTTATTTCGACTTTATATTTTTACAATTTTACATTAAACCAATCATTGAGATTGTTCACATTGAACTGATTGTTTTATTGAACTGATTCTTTATTTTAGTTATGTTTGAGATTGAGCTGATTGAAGCATTTGCAAGGGCAGGTGTTGACGACTACGAGAGCACTCCAATGGTGAGAGATTTGAATTTGAATTTGGTGGGAACAATGACAAATCTGGACCTTTTTCACTGGCTCGTTACCATTTTACTTTTACTCAGATTTTATCAGTGTTAATAAAATTTAGCGTTATTCCTCTCAGTATGAGTAAGCATATCTGTAAAAATAAATCAAAAATATTGTAAACAAACGATGTCTTGTTACTGAGTGGGGTATTTTGTGGATCCATAGATTCAATTTCGATTTTTATTTTTTTCAATTTGCAATAGTTTGATGCAAAATCCTCGTAAAATCCATAGTTTTTAAATCACAAAATCCACAATCTTATTTGCGAAATTTTGAAAAAAGCAAATTTCTGAGGGGACATTATTGAATAACAGATTATTTCACACTTTTTCAGTCTGAGAGGAAATTCCTTCCATTTGAAAAGATCTACATGGCTGCTCACAGTGCTAAAGATGTAAGTATAGTCACCCTGCATAGTAACAATGTTTAGTGGATAACTGTTTTTAGGGGATAGCCATCTTGGGGATAACTATATTTAGGGATAACCATGTTCACAGATAATCATCTTTCACACTTAATCCCATATCTTAATGAATGTAATTTGATGAAAAAAACTATAAAAAATTATGTTATGTTTCCATGTTGGTGGGCAGGCATCACATCTTGTCATCAAAATTCAAGGAAAAGGATATGTTCAACATTTGAGCCAGGCCACAGGAAAAGGGGTCTTATTACAGATTTTTCAATGTTTTGATTTTTTGTTTTTCTTAAAAAGCACAAAGAGACCTTTCAAATGAGCCATGGTTTGTGTCTTAACAATTTTTCCTTGCAGATATAGACCATAAAGACTGATTTTAATTTAGCACATTTTCCTTTTAATCTTGGGCACATTTTTGGCTCTGTAGCAAAATTTAAATTTTTGTGACAAGACTGGTTTTCCTATGGCCAGGCTCATTAAATGTTTACAGAGTAAAGAGCAGACGTACTGCAGCCAATTTGCAACAGTAATGTATGGTACTGTTTTGACTATGGCACTGTACAGTACCATGAAATATGGTACCATAGACAAAAATGGTACCGTGAACGGTGTAATTGATGCCATACTCAAACAGTACCATACAGTACCATACTCTTAATGGTACCGTGATCTCAGAGTGTGGATTGGGGTGTAGAGCTAAAATCTGCAAACTTTAAGAAAAACGGCTTCACAGTTGCTTTTAAAACTTTAAGATCTTGTTCAGCTCACTTCATTCTAGATGTGATTAGGTTTTGGACCTGTAAGCTCAGTCATGTCAGCCATTTTGAATGTCTTAAGAAAAGTTAGCGCGCGATAATACTTTGTATCATATTGAATGGTGTTTTTGAGTTTTCATACTTAAACTATTTAGTAGCTTTATAAATAATTTCAGATGTACTTTGTTGTAAAAGCCTATGTTATTGTTAACAGTACTTATATGTGATAATTTTGTAAAAAGAAATCAGCAAAAACTAAGACTTTTTTATTGTCGGCCATTTTGGATTTTTTGGTCCTAAAATCTTGTCTGTGAAGTCTTGTCTGCGCGTTTTCAGGTGAACCGTTTGGTGGATCAATTTCAAATTTTCAGGGATGATTCTTAGTATGACAGTCTAGATCTGATAAGTTTTTTGGCATTCTGGGTAAATGTCAAGGCAGCCATTTTGGATTTTCCGTCCTGAAATCTTGTCTGTAAAGTCTTGTCTACGCATTTCCAGGTGAACCGTTCTGTAGATCAATTTCAAATTTTCAGGGATGATTCTTAGAATGAAAATCTAGATCTGATTAGTTTTTTGGCATTCTGGATAAATGTCAAGGCAGCCATTTTGTATTTTCCATCCTGAAATCTTGTCTGTAAAGTCTTGTTTACATGTTTTCTGGTTAACTGTGTGACGGATCAATTTCAAATTTTCAGGGGTGGTTCTTAGTATGAAAATCTAGAACTGACTAAATTTTTGCCATTCTGGATAAATTTTAAGGTGGCCATTTTGGATTTTTCGTCCTCAAATAGTGTTGGTAAAGTCTTGTCTACTCATTTTCAGGATAACCATTTGACGGGATCACCCATTGGTGGGGACATTTTGTACACATTTGTGTTCTTGTGATTTCTTAGTTAAAAAGTGTGATCACTTTGTGTCTTGTTTGTTATTAATTAGTAAATCTACTTCTTTTTATTCAGGAAGCTAAGACACATTATCACAATGGTCACTACAGACAAGCATCCAGAAAATATGAGAAGGTATGTTTGTAATTTGAAAATGTTAAACCTAAATTGAACCATTATCCCTTAAACGGCAGATATGCCCCCTCCCCTAAATGTTGGTGTAATTCTCTATAGTGTAACTGTTTATTAGGCTTAACACAGTATTTTACGTAAGAATGTCAATAAATACAAATTAAACTTAAATCATTTGTCAAATGTGCAAGATGAAATTGCTTGTGAAATTCTTTATTACTTGTAATTATCTACAACTTGCAATTATGTGTAAAACCAATATAACAGTAACCCTTGCAAGTGAAATGCCCTAGGGACCCCAAAAAGTGTTCCACTTGGGAGGTGTTCCACTTACAGAGGTTCAATTACCTGCAGTCAATGGGCTGCAGGACTTTTAGAAACCCTTTCTACTTGTGAGGTGTTCACCTGGGCAGTTTCTACTGTACTTACTTGTATAAGAAGCAAGAACATCTCAAAGGGACACTGTCGCTATTAGTATCCATGCATCCTCTGCTTGTATTACTATGATCTAAAAACAATGCATACTTTAGGCTTTGTCACCCATTTGAGCCAGATTCACACATTTTAGAATCATACATTTTAGGCTATTCGAATACTGGAAGAGTGTTGTTTAAGAAATGATGATGAAGAAAGAAAACAGCAAGAAATGTTAAAGGTATGTACCTTTAAGGGCCTTCGAATGACAACTGTCAATTTTGAATTTCGTAAGCACGACCATTCTTCAAGATTGGCCTTATTCAAGGGTTTGTTTGATACCCTGGGCTTATAGTTAGTATGAATTCGGAACAAAAGGAAAGAATATCGCTATATGGCATTCTGGGAGCCAATTACAATGTGATATAATATTGAAGAGCCAGGTGTCGTCTGCTACTAAACATATTGCATTATGGGTAATATTTGTTTCAGACACTCTACTTGAATTGTGCCACCTGTAAGGATAAACTCTCCAGCCCAAAGCCAGTGATAACATTGTGTAATAAAGCTCTAGAGATTGATAAAGATTCCGTCAAAGCATATTATCTATTAGGAGTGGTGAGTATTACCCACAATTCCTCCCTAGATTGACACTTCTTAGCAGTACTATACTGCAGCAAATAAACTCGAAATATTTCACCCAAACCTGGTAAAGCTCTAGAGATTGATAAAGATTCCGTCAAAGCATATTATCTATTAGGAGTGGTGAGTATTACCCACAATTCCTCCCTAGATTGACACTTCTTAGCAGTACTATACTGCAGCAAATAAACTCGAAATATTTCACCCAAACCTGGTAAAGCTCTAGAGATTGATAAAGATTCCGTCAAAGCATATTATCTATTAGGAGTGGTGAGTATTACCCACAATTCCTCCCTAGATTGACACTTCTTAGCAGTACTATACTGCAGCAAATAAACTCGAAATATTTCACCCAAACCTGGTAAAGCTCTAGAGATTGATAAAGATTCCGTCAAAGCATATTATCTATTAGGAGTGGTGAGTATTACCCACAATTCCTCCCTAGATTGACACTTCTTAGCAGTACTATACTGCAGCAAATAAACTCGAAATATTTCACTCCTCTAATCAAGGCTTTCAATAGAGACAAGATTGTATTTTGTTTCCAAATGTCTTCAATAGTGCATCAACAGAAACATATTTACTTTTGGGACCAGATGCATATATTCCAAAGTGCATAAGTAAATTGTGCTATGAAATATAGATTAAAAATGCCTTTAGCTTTTAATCACACGTGTTAGGTTGTTGTCATCTTGGGTTGATGTTTGTGCGTTCATGCATCTGGGCAGACAGGTGTCACCTAAATCTTGTCGCCAAATTCCGTGCATTACAAGAGCCAAGATCTGATTAGATTTTGGCCAGGCTTGGTTAATTACTTGGTGGCCATTTTGAATTTTTTGATAAAGAAGTGCGATATTTATCTCTGTGTATCTTGTTCTTGCAGGCTTATTTAAGACTTGGTGATTTCACAGCAAGTAGGAAGAAGCTGATGGTTGCCAGGAAATTAAAACCTCAGTTTAAATGTGTTTCCAAGGCACTCGCAGAACTGGAAAGGTATGTCGTCTGCTAAAAAACTATTGCATAATGGGATACCTATTTTGCTTTCTTCGGATTTGAATGTGTTTTCAAGGCATTTGCAGAACTAGGAAGCTTTGTAGTCTGCTAAATGATTTATTGCATTATGGGATACTTTTTGCATTATGGGATTGAAATGCCATTCCAAGGCTCATTCCAAGGTAATCCAATGCTGGGAGAAGTCAAATAATTTGATGTTGTTTGTAGTTATGGAAATTTCAAATTTTATATGTGCCTACTTAAAAGCATATTACAATTTCTGATGACAATTTAGCTATATAGTGAGCTATACACTTCGTTTGTAAATATGCCAGCCATGGCTGTTTGATGGGACTTGCTACGCTTTGGCGTTGCTGATGTCTAGTTGATATTAAATTTCTCTTGTCTATTCATATCCAGTGTAGAAAAACAGCTTCGGAATGAGGAGGCAGCAATGTACAAACGAATGATCTCAGGAGCGGGTAAGAATGAGGAAAATGAGACGGGAAGGTCTGTGACCCAGAGGACAAATCTTCCCCCAGACAGTGTCGATCAGCTCGACCCTGAATATAAAGCCAACATTAAGACACGAATACAGTAAGTAAAATGAGTGAATATACATATAACACTAGTTCTTAGAGTTAAAGTTTATAGATCAAATTTCCTTTTGATTATTTCACCACCAGAGGTGGTGACATATTGTGATAGTCTCTAACTTTTTTTGTGGCTGGTGTTTGGCGTCTGTAACAGTGTTCAATGTCTGTAACAGCGTTCGGCACCAGTTTGGGACCAGTATGAATAAAAAAAATTGATCAAAGGAAAGATATTTGTGTTCCAAAAGTATACATCTTGAGGGTGTTCAATTAAAGGAGTTAATACTTGTTACATTTATCCGATATTAATGTTGTAGAGCCTTCAAACACAACCAAGATCTGGACAGTCTAGATATTGGGTCTCTAGGAATGACCCCTGTTGAGATTGCATACATCATAGATCTAGCAGAGGAACTTGGGATTGAATGGAAAGAGTATGGAACGGTATGTATTTCCCATCATTCCTTTCTACCCATAATGCAATTCATTCTGCAGACGTGATGTTTTACATCATAGATATAGCAAAGTAACCTGGGATAGAGTGGAAGGAGAAAACTGCATGTATTTCCCATAATGCAATGCAAATCACAAACCATGTTCTTGGGATATGATCCCAGCATGCATTTCCATGGTAACATGGTTATACAAAGGTTAAATGGCACATTCTTCTAGACATTAGTTTCAGACTACAAGAAAAAGTTTAATTTAAAGATACAAATATTAGTTTTGAGATATTGTCATTTAGCGGGATCAGATGTCCAGATATAACCCCTTTTTTGTTCGGCTTTTTCAGGAAAGCAACAAACTTGGCACATTTGTAGAAACATATGATTTGAGTGGAAAATGATTTCAGGGCAAGTGGTTGGGGGTGGTCTTCATGGATTTTTTTACCTCTGACCCCCACCCCTATCAGGTGGGGAGGGGTAAATTATAAAAAAATAAATAAAAATGGTTTTAAAGTATTTTTGTTTAAATGACTTCATTTGGTGATTGCTTTGAGCCTTGAAATGATGTAAAACTCATTTTAGAAGTGGTATTTAGTGAGGAAAATACATTTAAACCTAATTATCCAGGAAAAATTCATTATTTAAAGGGCCAAATATGGGACGTCGATTACTGTATTTCAAGAATGTGATGACTAATAGCCTTAAAAAAATTCACAGTAATAGAAGTATAAGTGTTTATTGCAGATAGAAAATATTGCTTTGGTAGCTGATGTATTCTCAGAGAAAAAAAATATCGAAATTTCAATTTTTTGGTGCATTTGGCTCAGGGGTAACCTTATCTTACCTCAATAATTTTTAAGATAGTCAATGTATGCATCTCATATGAGCTCAGAATGGTGCTTCTAGTCTTGTTTTGTCATATTATTGCTAATTAGATGTACAAAAAAGATTGGAATCAAAAAAAATTCAAATTTTCATTTTTCGATTCTGAATGGCCAGGGGTAACCATATTGTACCTTAATAATTTTCAAAATATGTAATATATCCATCTCAAATGAGCTCAAAATGGTGCATCTAGTCTTGTTTTGTCATAATATTGCTAATTAGAAGTAAAAAAAGATTGGAATTTTTTTTTTAATCTAATTTTCATTTTCGCTTCTGAAGGGCCAGGGGTAACCATATTGTACCTTAATAATTTTTGAAATATGTAATATATCCATCTCAAATGAGCTCAATATGGTGCATCTAGTCTTTTTTAATCATATTAACCCTAATAAGATGTAGAAAAATGATTGATAATTCTTAAAACTCTAAATGTTCATTTAAGCTTCAGATGGTCCAGGGGTAACCATATTTTAGCATAATAATTTTCAAGATACTTAATATATGCATCTCAAATGAGCTCAAAATGGTGCATATAGTCTTGTTTTATCATACCCCAAATAAGATGCAGAAAAACTATTGGACATTTCTTAAAAATCTGAATTTTCTATTTGACCATATTTTTAACATAATAATTACATATTATTACATATGCATCTAAAATGAGCTCAAAGTGGTTCATATACCAGAAGTCTTGTTATCATATTTCTAATAATAATATAAAAACATAATTTGACATTTCTAAATATCTAATATCTAAAAATCTAAATTTTATATTTGAGCTTTTGACAGCCCAGGGGTAACCATACTTAGGATAATAATTTTCAATGTATGTTACATATATGCATCTCAAATGAGCTTGAAATGGTGTATATAATCTTGTTTTGTCATATCATTTCTAAGGAGATGGAAAAAATGATCAGATTTTGATTTAGCTTTTGACTGGTTATAGGTGGCCTCATTTTACCATAATAATTTTCAAGATATGTCACATTTGCAATTTAAATAAGCTCAAAATTCATTTTGTCATATTCATATGTTCATATATTCATACTGAGATATAAAATGATAAATCAATGAAGTATGATATAAAGATATTAGGTTTAAGAACACTTGCATCACCTCAGGGTACACCTTCCATTCCTTCAAATCAGATGATTTAGAGTAGTAGTTAAATGCAGATGTGACATCGCATAGAATGATTGAATGAAAAATGGGGAGGACTAAACTTTGGTCATGGCCAATTGATCTTGCAATATCATGCACAGATAGTTATTGAATGGATTTTCTTTTACCAATGCAATCCAAGATGTAGTGGGAACAAGAGGGAGCTGTCCTCCTTCCAGGCATCAACACTGAAACCCTCAAGAACTTGGCAAGATGATAGTGACCAAGTAATGCAATGTCTTAGGCGCCATCAAGGATATTTCTCCAAACGAGAGACTGCTTCAATCATTGCCTAACAATTGATTTTGATGTAGTAAAACTGAAAATGTCAATTTGGATTGCATATGGTAAGGGGAAATCCTTCCAATATCTACATGCCCACAATATTACAAGACCACTTGGCCATGACCAAAGTTTAGCCCTCCCAATTTTTCATGCAATCAATGGATTTGATATGTCACCTTTGCATTCTACTACTTCTCTAAATCATCTGATTTGAAGGAATGGAAGGTGTATACCCAGAGCCATTGCAGTTGTTTTTAAACTTTGAATCTTTTTTTAGAAACATTGCAGTTGTAGAGTCATTTGTTATTCTGATGCATTCTAACCCACAGTTTCTATCACCACATGAATATGGTTGGACTACTCCCACTGCTGATACTGAGGCCACAACATATGAAAATGTAGGTCCTATGAGGCGGATATCTGTATAATAACAAAAGATGTTGCATCCGAGGCATGCAAAAAACTTGTTTGATGTTTAAGGAGTGTTGAGGGAACATATGCAAATGTTTGAAATCATATCTCATTTGCTCTGGGCTATGTAGCCGCAGGGGAGACTGTCTGAATCTATAAATCCTGACCTGTTTGATTATGTTTTATGGATTTGGATTATATTTTCAAATGATTATACATAGAATCTTAACAATGCTACTAACATTTTCAAATCTTAGAAAAGTGCTCGATAAAACTATAGTACAGTATTGAGCTAGTGGTACTAAAAAGGAATACCGGTAAATGGATGTTGTGATTCTTTATATAAATAAATAAATGGATGTTGAGATTTTTATAATTTTTTCTTATTTCAGAAGGAATAAATGGCAAAACTTGACTATAATCAACATTTTGAGCTCGTTTGAGTAACAAGTGTGATATATCTTTATTTAAATTATTACGGTAAAATGGCATCAAAAGCTAAGGTCGTAAGAATTAGATTCTTTGTTTTGCTTCCCCTTGCTTGCATGATTTTGACTAAATCAGAAAAAACAAACACATCCAAATAGCAACCACAAGGGTCTGAAAGTAACATCTCATTTCATTCAATCAGAATCAGACGAAATGGCGGATAAATTGATGTGCGTCAAAATTGACAGTGTTATTGATTACTTAGGCATACATTTTTTATTTTACCCTTGAATAATACCTATATTTAAATATATTGTATAAACGTATAGATCTGTGTTTGTATCACTGCAAATTGGTATGTCATTCCTTTTAATGCCCATAAAATGTATACATTTCTCAGCAAACAAGTTTGTGTTTTTTTGAGTTTGTGTTTGTTTCCTTGAACCCTTGCATGATTTGGATTTTGCCAGGACGCAAACCAGAGAATCTAATTCTTATGGCCTAATATGCAAATATCATTTTTTCAAGTTTCCAAACATTTTTTACATTCCCTAGAAATAATATATGACAGAAGAAGATTAAAAAACCCTTTAAAGCTCATTTGAGATGCATATGTCTTGTACTTTGAAAATTATTAAGGTAAAATATGGCTACCCATAGGCAACAATAAGCTAAAATGAAAATTTAGATTTTTAAGAAATGTAAAATCATTTTTCTACATCTAATCAAGGGTAATCTGATAAAACAAAGCTATATGCACCATTTTGAGCTAATTTGAGATGCATATATTACATATCTTGAAAATTATTAAGGTAAAATATGGTTACCCCTGGCCTTTTAGAAGCGAAAATGAAAATTTGGATTTTTGAAAAATTTCCAATAATTTTTTTACATCTTATTAGGAATAATATGACAAAACAATGCTCTATGCATCATTTTGACCTCATATGAGATCCATACATTGCATATTTTAAAAATTATTAAGGTAAAATAAGGTTACCCCTGAGCTGCATGCACTAAAAAATTGAAATTTCGAGAATTTTTTTCTCAAAAAATACATGAGCCGACCCGTGGTATATTTTCTATCTGTGATAAACACTTAAACCTCTACTACTATGAATTTTTTCAGGACTATCAGACATCACATTCTTGAAATACAGTGCTGGATGTTCCGTATTTGGCCCTTTAAACAACGAATTATTCTTAGATAATTGGGTTAAAATGAGTTTTTTCTTGCTACAGACAACTTCTTAATTGGGTTTTACACAATTTCAAGGCTCAAAGCAATCACCAAATGAAGTCATTTAAAGAAAAATACTTTAAAACCATTTTTATTTAATTTTAATAATATACCCCTCCCAGTCTGGTAGGGCTGGGGGGTCAGAGGCTAAAAAATCCATGAAGACCACCCCAAATCACTTGCCCTGAAATCATTTTTTACTCATATCATATGATTCTACAACTGTGCCAAGTTTGTTGCTTTCCTGAAAAAGCCGAACAAAAAAAGGACATCTGACCCCGCTAATTCTACAATGTGGGTCAACAAAAGCAACTGGTCCTTTATAAGCTTTAACATGTAAAAATCAACATGTAAGAAAAATTGACATATTTTTTCAAGATGTTTTATATTTAATTTTTTTTTATTTCCAGGGTGAAAGTTATCAAGTGAAGCTGGTAAAATCCTAGTCAATAATCTAGTCACTACAGGTGGCTTTAAAGATTAACTCTGGTCAGCATTGGTGCCTATAGATATTAGTACGTACAGGTGGCTTTAACCTGGGCTGTTTTCAACAATGGAGCATTAAACTTTGACCTTTATCAAAGGTTATTTTAACCCTAGAATGCATTCTAAATCAGCTGATACATTTGAACTTTACTGAACTCTGGAAATCAGTGACCTGCAAGCTGTACGAGCTTAATTAAAGTTGGACTGAAGCCTACAAAGATTAACTTCTACTTTAGACAAGTCTAAAAAAATAGTTTAGACAAGTCAACATTCATATGTACGTCTGAACTTAGTCACAGACTTTAATTGGAGTGACAATGTTTCTTTAATATTCGAGTTGGATTGAGATTTACAATTGTCCTTATTTTAACCTGACTTGGTTCCGTTAATATAAAGTTGATGATGGATGCTAATCCACCTGAGGGGTCATTCATCAAGCTATCGCAATCACTGCGACGTCGCAGACACTGCGACCACCGTGCGACGTCGCAGTGACTGCGACTGCGACCTATTCATTAACAAATCGCAGTCTGCGATGTCCCTGCGACCAGTCGCATTGATTACCACGTGTACGTGCTTGTACACGTGTTTGTTATCCTTTCGAGATCCTCTTGTATCATTTCGTAAAGTTTTATAATGGTTAACCTAGGCATGCGATATCGCAAAATAAGGTCCACATCATCGTATATTTGAAGAGGATCTGTACGATCTCTAAATACGCATTCTCTAGGTAAAGTGTTGCGGTGGAAATCAACCATCAGTTGCGTCATTTTGAACGAATAAACGCTGCTAATAGAGTATTAAACACGTCATGCAAGATTGACAATGTGATATTGATGGATACTGAGTGGGTACAGTCACGTGGGTTCAAACCACGTGTAACGCACAATCACTGCGACCGGTCGCACGGTGAAATACTTAAAAATACAAGCCAAAAACTAGCTGTTTTTGATAGCATCACAAACATGTTAAACATAATGCATATGTTGTGCAATTTTAATATATCATGGATCGAATATCGAACTGTACGTCCTAGAATTTCCGTATAATTTCATAAAGAAATTCAATTAATTTAAGACATTTTTCTTGAACTTAAATCACTGCGACTGGGTACCACCGGTCGCTTAAATTTGGGCCATTTTAGGGGTATTTCACTGCGACGCCGCAGAAAATTCTACCGATCGCAGTCGCACGATATTGATGAATAGGACGTAATCGCTTAAAAGGGCCCTTGCGACATCGCAGGCTTGCGATGTGCTTGCGATAGCTTGATGAATGACCCCTCTGGCCGCTCACCACCATGCAGATGATATATAGACTTTGTAGATTAGATCTGTAGATTAGACTGCACCAAGGTGTAAATATGTACAGTTTTATACAGTATCTCACTATCCCAACGAACGAAATTCGGTAGGGATATAGTGAAGTCCTCCGTCCGTCAGTCTGTCTGCACGTCCATCCAGAAGATAACTCAAATACTAGAGGACAGATTTTCTTCATATTTGGTGGAAAGATGTAAATTGGTACTACGCAATAATTCCCTGATCTATTCAAAGTATGGCTAGGAAGGAAGGAAATTTAGAGTAGATCACAATTATTGTATTGTTTTTCTCATTCATGCTTCAGGAGTTGCCGTTTTCTAGTTATGAATAAGTTTTACATAAAAATTGGCTAAAAATAAAATTAAATAAGCTACTTAATGACTGGGTCATACATTTGTTTGGAAACTATGATAACGTAAATTAACTTAATTAAGCACTAACTTCAAGTAAGTGCTCGCCCAATTCTGTACCAGGAGGTCATTAACAGAAATTTTGTAATTTAGGAAATCCATTGTTTTCTAATTATGGCATCATTATATCCATCATCTGATGGTTGATTAATGAATTAGTAACTTTACGAAGTTTCAGTTAATGACCCCCAGATTACGAATTTAAATATAAACCTTGGATAAAGTTCTGTAATATTCTTAGCCAATTAGAGAGTCCGTTGTAGTAAACAACAATAGAATTATGAATTTATTATTTAGAATGCTATTGAAAATGTACTTCAGGCTAGCATTGTTATCATAGCAGTTGTGTTTTGATAAAAGCCATCATTGTTCTCAAAACAGCAAGTTCAACTAACCAAAAGTCAAGTTACGATCGTAGCATTATTTTTCGCCAATCAAATAAGAGACGCTGATATTTTAAGAATCAAAGAGAAAATATATGTTACACATTGTGTGAAAATTTCGTGAGAAAAATCAAAATCTTTGAAATGAGAGCATTTTTCCACGAACTTATTGAACGACCTGGTACATTTCTGGAATTGCATCCACGTTTTATCCTTGATTCTGCTTAATAAGGATATCTTCCCCTCTTACTCTCCATCATTTAGTGTTTAGTTATGACCCTCATGTCATGATAACATCAGTATACAGCCCCTCACATTGGATATGCTCAATTTGTTATGGAAAAATACATGTAAGGATAGCTATGGCAGAATGGTGTTGTGAAACTTCTGTCTTTGCAAACAATTATCAGTACAATGGTCAAATATATAGTGGAATTAAGATACGCAAAATATAGAAAATGTGAATCAAGTGAAATACTGTCTCTTGGTGAACATCTCAAAATGAAATTTTTTTTGTTAAACTTTTTTATTACCTGGTACCTCATTTTCGGACCCTTATGTTTTTTATTTGAAATTGTTTCATACTAAGCTATAGCCTTTTTGGGGTCAAAGGTATATCTAGTTCTGTATACTGTTTTATTGTAATATTAATAAATAACTTTTGTACTGAGTAAACGTTGACGTGTTTGTTAGATGAGCTTTGAAGTAATGTGCAACTGAGAAGGTCTTGTTGTGCAAATCAAGCAGTCAAATAAATGTGTGATAGAGTAGTTGTTTAATTAAGAAATATAGACCGAAAAGGGCTAGGCACAAACGTTTTCTGTACCCTGAACGACCAAAGGGAGTGAGGGGTTCGAAAGCTTTTGTGCCTAGCCCTGAGGGGTGTATTCAACGATATTACCCCTGCTCTGAGATCTATATTACGATTCGACAAGAAAACTCACCAGAATGTTTCGAATATTCATCGTGGTCCGCCATTACTACGACCCACCATTATGACGTCATACATTACACATATTACCAGGGGTATTGATAGCGAATATATGCCGGGTGAAATGTTGACTTTGTTTACAGTTTATAGAAGGCGTGAATACAGTCATGTTCGAATCAAGCAGTCTTAATCAATGTACAGAACCAGAAACATAGGCCACATACAGTAGTGTCCATAACATCTCTGATTAATTTTATTGTCGTGCAATACAAAGTCTGTATTTGTGTAAAGTTTACACAAATACAGACTAAAGAGACTTCAGGACACTTTATGGACACTTCCGGAGACTTTATGGACACCCTTTAAAAAATCATAGCTTGACTATACAGCAATTTTCAAGTTGACCAAATTTTTATTAATTTTTTGTTTTGTTTTTTTCACCTCTCATTATCCTATGATTAAATCTAACTACTGGATGTTAAATATATTATATAATCAACTTTGAATGGCCTTATTGGCAGAAAATGAAGCTTTCGTCATTGAAGAAACCAGCTCAATTTATTGTACATTGTAAAACTATTATTTTATTGTTTCTATAAATATATACATAATTATTTACATTTATTTCTGAGACATACTACTTCCAATTCCAATAGCAATAGATTGGGAGATAAGTCTACTCAATCCAATCCTCATCTCCATAGCAACATTTATCTTTGGAGTCGTCCACAGAGTGGGTCTCAAGAATGTAAAGCTCTATTTAGACAAATATGTCATTTTTCAATTTTTACTTATATAGGGTATTCTCGATTCCAAAGAGTAAGTTCTAGACCAGAGTTAAATTACATGCAATCTCTACCACAGAGCAAAGACGGTTATTTTTCTTATTTATATTTTATGCTTAACTTGGATATGTAGCATTTATGCTCCAAGCAGCAAGTTTTGAAGAAGCTGACAGTCCTTTTTCATGTTCTTTGTATCTGCACATATATACTTAATAGGCAGTTTGTTATAGATTCTGATTACTCAACACATAATTGTTTATTCATCTTCGATAACTTCTGCTTCTTGTTCTTTCTCAATGGCTTCTTGACGTCTTTGTTCAAAAGTCTCTTCAGCCTCCTGTCGCTCATCTTCATTGTATTCATCCTTGTCTAGACGTTCAAGTTTTCTTATCGCGATCAAAACTTCAAGACGGTATTCTTCATCTTCCGCTACTGGGTTTTCTGAGAGTACGAGAGCTCTCAGTTTCGGGAGTACCTTCAATTTTTCACATTCTTTTATATCAGAGATGTTGTTTCCACGGAGATTGATATACTGAAGGTTACGGTTCATTTCGCTAAAGCCATCAAGCGATTCGATTTGATTGTCACGTAAATGTAATGTAGTTAGATGCTCCAGGCGTTCAAGGCCTTCAAGTTTCTTGATTACATTCGCACCTACGAATAAATTCTTGAGGTTTGGTAGATAGATACCATCGGTGGTCTCAAGTTTGTTACTACGCATTTCTAGTGTATGTAATCTACTGAGCTTGACTGAATCTAGCTGTTTTACCATTGTGATCTGATTAAAGTTTAAACTCAAATGTTCAATAAGTGGATGGCTGACTCCTTCAGTTGTGGTAATACGACAGTTATTGAAACTTGCGACTTGAAGATATGGCAGTTCTTCTAGCTTGGCGCAGTTGATCAACAGCCCATCAGCTTTTAAAGTGAGAAGATGAGTCAGGGAATTCAGGGGGGAGATATCCTTTAGGTTATTCTTTGAAATGTCCACATAACGTAAATGAATGTATGAATTTAGAAGGCTTATGTCAGTTAAATCTCTCTCGTGTAGGTCAACCCTGACATAAGCATGCGCTAAGCCATCACCAGTCTTACAAAGTAATGATAAACATTCCGCCATCATCTCTTCTGTAAGAGGAACTTCCGGTAACTTTTCTTCCTCTTCTTCTTCAACATTCTCCTCTTCTTCACCTGACTTGTCCTCTTCTTCTCCTAATTCATCATCTTCACCTTCTTCTGCCGCAGGATCATAATCGTCATCTTCATGATCAGACATTGTATCTGAAATTAAACAAAATTTTGAAATGTAATAAGTACTGTTCACCGATAAAAAAAATCAATGATTTTTTATCAACAACATTGCACAATTGTCGTTTTCAGCCATCTTCTGTGACTTTTAAGATTTGTATATCATCAAAATTGCAGATGAGACTGCATTCTTCATGACCTTATTTAGGAGAAGGCAATGTGTGCCCGTTGCCATTCATCTGTGAGTGTGCGCCTAAGGAGGGGCACAGTCAGCAGTCAGCACCATCTATCTAATATATAATATAATAGAATCAGTCAAGGCCTAATAACTGTATAATGAAGATTGATAGTGCTGACTGTGAGGAGGGGGGGGGTGGAAGGGATACATTAACTGGCCTTTTGTGTTACTTTTAGTTACTGTGTTTCGAATATGCTGCCTTAAACAAGTGATATAGTCTTTCTGATTTTAATTGCAAAGCCAAACAGCCTAAATCATAAAATCATGGCAAACAATATTTTACAATCAATCAGTGACTGAGTGAGTGTCACAGTTCCTCTTCTTTTGACAAATCTCAAATGATACATTCAATGTAAGTGGATTCAACCTAAAGTGTTTAGTGTTATGAACATTTCATGAGCTTGAAATTAATTTATAAGCTATAATATATTCATAATTACCTGATTTTAGCAAAGGTCTAATTTTTGCAAAAAAAATTCGTTGAAAAATGGCGGCGTTGTCACCAGTCTCCGAGCCTTTCACTATAACAACGACTGATATCGGAAGCCCGAGATTTCTATTTAATCACATTTTACTGAATCAAACAAATTTTTATTCATGGATACCCTAATTAATGGAATAATTTTGACCTTGTTGAACCAAATAAAGATTTTTAGACTATTTTTTAAATAATTAAAACCAATGACGTCATTGTGCGCGAAATATGAAGCGCAGTAAAACGAAAACAATTTTCTTGAAATATTTTGCACACATCTGCCTTTATACAAATCGCATTTAACTGTATTGGGTATCGATTCAAAGATTAATTATAATGGTAGACGGCGACAATAATACAACTAGCACATTTTCAGCCACGAATCTTACTTTATTTGGGCTTCGTAAGAAATTCCCAGGCGTTGAAAATGTGTCAACTTCAACTCTGCAAAAGTGGATGGAACCCGGAAGTGAAATCAACTCTGAAGCAGGAATTCATCATAAGTGCTCAAATTTACTTATTTTGGTATGTAAGCTTATTATTCAGATCGTGGGCTCTGTATCATTGGGTTTCAAGAAATGACCATGTAAGGGCTCCCCAAGAGGGTAGACTATATCCTATTTAGTCTGAATTATATTCAGACTATAAGGCACCTATGTTAAAGTTTGGTAATGTGAAATATTTGTTTACATAGGAAGTGCTATTCAAAATGGTCGATTGGTAAAATTAATTTGCACATTTGTTACTTCAACTAGCTTTATTTCCACTTGACAATATGCTGTGTTACTTTTTATTGCATTTAATTGTACCTTACTATTTAATTGAAATTTTGTAATGTTTATTTTATTGAAAAAATGGTTCCTCTAATTGATAATTTTGTGCAAAAAATTTCACTGCAATTTCCACAGGAAAGTAGTACATCATAACAGACTGACTTCTAGTCAGTCTGTTGGATACATACTACCCAAGAGGGGGCAGTGAGGTTGCTTTAGTCACTTTTAAATCCAAAATTGGTCACAATCATTCCTTTTTAGTCAGTCAAAACATTTAATGCAACAAGTGGTCTGTTATGTTCCACAGGTTGAATACTTATTAGAATAGGTCGCCTTTATTTACATTCAGAACAAATTGTCTATTTTTGTATTTTTCGAAACCCTTGTCAGTCAGATTATTGGGGCGGGCAGATCGTTTATCGTAAGCATGGCATGGCAACTTTGTAATAAACAACTGACGTGACGTGATTGGTTCTTGTCTCATGCTGGTTTCACGTGATTGTAAAATCTAGACATGTTCATTGGTTGGATTGCACGTATTAACTAATAAACGCACGTGCGGTGAAACATTATCAACAAGACTTTTCACTCTAAATCCTACCGCGTATATTTCTTCTTATATTTCTTGATTTTCGGGACATTTTGACAAAATAAGGATTGGGGAACGTAAAAGAATATATATTTTATAAGTTTTGTGAAAATTGAGTATCTCCTGTGATGAAAACGGGGACTATCTTCTCCAAATTTTGGTGATTTCTTCATCTGCCTACCGCAGTGTCTATTCCGAAACACTGTATGGGAGTTTGTCAGATCATTGTACAAAATTGTCACTTGCAAGCATTGATTTGTTGCATTTGTTCGTTTTTAGATACCCCCAAGTCACATTTGGTCACATTTTAGAGGCCAGGTCACCTTGTCACTTGTCACATACTAGTACCACTTGGGGAGCCCCCATGTTCATATCACAGGGACTTGTATCAACACCTGACATCTATTGGGCAACCTGGAAGACAAAGACCATGTATTCTTTAACTAAACCTCAATATACATTGATGTCTTATTACAGGATACACGGCCAGAAGAAGAATACAAAATAAGTCATTTGCCAGGTGCTCTACGGCTACAACCTGATGCTACGGATGAACAAATAAAGTCCCTTCTCGAAGCAGAAAATGCTTTCAATAACTCAAGTAATGATGGTAAGGAATGTCATCAGTTGTGGGAAAACAAAAAATTAATTTTAATATGGGAAGAGTGTAATTGGTAAATACCTGGTGATATCTAATGATTAATTAGTGACAAAAAAAACAATTTCAACAATTCAAATTTTGTTAAGGGGGAAGAAAGAGGCTACACTATAGGGGGCCCACTATATTGTCAATTTTTACAGATCATAATTGGACACGACCCTGAGGTTTGCAGCGGTTTGCTAAAAGCACGTCAGGCATAAGGTTCCATGGTAAACAGCATGATGTCAAGATTATCAGAATGTAGTCCAACAACATTAGACCTAGTCAGGGGCCTCGTTTCTTATCTGACATGTCTTTTGGCCCTGACTAATCCAGCCCAAAGTAAGATCAGATTAATGAATCAGAATGAAGCATGGGATAACAACATAACACAATGTATCTTTTAATTCATTGCTTCCATGTTAAATCATTAAAATATGTTTCTATTCTGTTAAATATTTTATATTCCAGATGTGACTAGAATAGTGTGTTACTGTTCTGTTGGGTACAGGTCATCTGCAATGGCTACAAAACTGATGGCACTTTAGGAAAATGTTTTACATTCCAGATGTGACTAGAATAGTGTGTTACTGTTCTGTTGGGTACAGGTCATCTGCCATGGCTTTAAAACTGATGACACTTGAGGAAAATGCTTTACATTTCAGATGTGACTAGAATAGTGTGTTACTGTTCTGTTGGGTACAGGTCATCTGCAATGGCTACAAAACTGATGACACTTCAGGAAAATGTTTTACATTCCAGATGTGACTAGAATAGTGTGCTACTTTTCTGTTGGGTACAGGTCATCTGCCATGGCTTTAAAACTGATGACACTTGAGGAAAATGCTTTACATTTCAAATGTGACTAGAATAGTGTGTTACTGTTCTGTTGGGTACAGGTCATCTGCAATGGCTACAAAACTGATGACACTTTAGGAAAATGTTTTACATATCAGATGTGACTAGAATAGTGTGCTACTGTTCTGTTGGGTACAGGTCATCTGCAATGGCTACAAAACTGATGACACTTTAGGAAAATGTTTTACATTTCAGATGTGACTAGAATAGTGTGTTACTGTTCTGTTGGGTACAGGTCATCTGCAATGGCTACAAAACTGATGACACTTTAGGAAAATGTTTTACATATCAGATGTGACTAGAATAGTGTTTTACTGTTCTGTTGGGTACAGGTCATCTGCATGACTACAAAACTGATGACTCTTCAGGAAAATGTTTTACATTCCAGATGTGACTAGAATAGTGTTTTACTGTTCTGTTGGGTACAGGTCATCTGCAATAGCTACAAAACTGATGACACTTCAGGAAAATGTTTTACATTCCAGATGTGACTAGAATAGTGTGCTACTGTTCTGTTGGGTACAGGTCATCTGCAATTGCTACAAAACTGATGACACTTTAGGAAAATGTTTTACATTCCAGATGTGACTAGAATAGTGTGTTACTGTTCTATTGGGTACAGGTCATCTGCCATGGCTACAAAACTGATGGCACTTCAGGAAAATGTTTTACATTTCAGATGTGACTAGAATAGTGTGTTACTGTTCTGTTGGGTACAGGTCATCTGCAATGGCTACAAAACTGATGACACTTCAGGAAAATGTTTTACATTTCAGATGTGACTAGAATAGTGTGTTACTGTTCTATTGGGTACAGGTCATCTGCAATGGCTACAAAACTGATGGCACTTCAGGAAAATGTTTTACATTTCAGATGTGACTAGAATAGTGTGTTACTGTTCTATTGGGTACAGGTCATCTGCCATGGCTACAAAACTGATGGCACTTCAGGAAAATGTTTTACATTTCAGATGTGACTAGAATAGTGTTTTACTGTTCTGTTGGTTACAGGTCATCTGCAATGGCTACAAAACTAATGACACTTGAGGAGAATGTTTTACATTTCAGATGTGACTAGAATAGTGTGCTACTGTTCTGTTGGGTACAGGTCATCTGCAATGGCTACAAAACTAATGACACTTGAGGAGAATGTTTTACATTTCAGATGTGTCTAGAATAGTGTTTTACTGTTCTGTTGGGTACAGGTCATCTGCAATGGCTACACAACTGATGACACTTTAGGAAAATGTTTTACATTTCAGATGTGACTAGAATAGTGTGCTACTGTTCTGTTGGGTACAGGTCATCTGCCATGGCTACAAAACTGATGACACTTCGGGAAAATGTTTTACATTTCAGATGTGACTAGAATAGTGTGTTACTGTTCTGTTGGGTTCAGGTCATCTGCAATTGCTACAAAACTGATGACACTTCAGGAAAATGTTTTACATTTCAGATGTGACTAGAATAGTGTGCTACTGTTCTGTTGGGTACAGGTCATCTGCAATTGCTACAAAACTGATGACACTTTAGGAAAATGTTTTACATTCCAGATGTGACTAGAATAGTGTGTTACTGTTCTATTGGGTACAGGTCATCTGCCATGGCTACAAAACTGATGGCACTTCAGGAAAATGTTTTACATTTCAGATGTGACTAGAATAGTGTGTTACTGTTCTGTTGGGTACAGGTCATCTGCAATGGCTACAAAACTGATGACACTTCAGGAAAATGTTTTACATTTCAGATGTGACTAGAATAGTGTGTTACTGTTCTATTGGGTACAGGTCATCTGCAATGGCTACAAAACTGATGGCACTTCAGGAAAATGTTTTACATTTCAGATGTGACTAGAATAGTGTGTTACTGTTCTATTGGGTACAGGTCATCTGCCATGGCTACAAAACTGATGGCACTTCAGGAAAATGTTTTACATTTCAGATGTGACTAGAATAGTGTGTTACTGTTCTGTTGGTTACAGGTCATCTGCAATGGCTACAAAACTAATGACACTTGAGGAGAATGTTTTACATTTCAGATGTGACTAGAATAGTGTGCTACTGTTCTGTTGGGTACAGGTCATCTGCAATGGCTACAAAACTAATGACACTTGAGGAGAATGTTTTACATTTCAGATGTGACTAGAATAGTGTTTTACTGTTCTGTTGGGTACAGGTCATCTGCAATGGCTACACAACTGATGACACTTTAGGAAAATGTTTTACATTTCAGATGTGACTAGAATAGTGTGCTACTGTTCTGTTGGGTACAGGTCATCTGCCATGGCTACAAAACTGATGACACTTCGGGAAAATGTTTTACATTTCAGATGTGACTAGAATAGTGTGTTACTGTTCTGTTGGGTTCAGGTCATCTGCAATTGCTACAAAACTGATGACACTTCAGGAAAATGTTTTACATTTCAGATGTGACTAGAATAGTGTGTTACTGTTCTGTTGGGTTCAGGTCATCTGCAATTGCTACAAAACTGATGACACTCCAGGAAAATGTTTTACATTTCAGATGTGACTAGAATAGTGTGTTACTGTTCTGTTGGGTACAGGTCATCTGCAATTGCTACAAAACTGATGACACTTTAGGAAAATGTTTTACATTACAGATGTGACTAGAATAGTGTGTTACTGTTCTATTGGGTACAGGTCATCTGCCATGGCTACAAAACTGATGACACTTGAGGAAAATGTTTTACATTTCAGATGTGACTAGAATAGTGTGTTACTGTTCTGTTGGGTACAGGTCATCTGCAATGGCTACAAAACTGATGGCACTTCAGAAAAATAACTGTAAGTTAAGAATATGATCATACTTTTCGTTGAAACAGGCCAGGTAAATTAAAAATTTGAGTTTCTATACCTAGTAATAATAAATATCAATGGAATTCATTGAAAAGATGTCTGAATGAATATTTGTCTGTAAAAGTAATGAAAGGCAAATTGCCTGCCATGCATGCCTCATGTCTGTGTTATGCCAGTCTCATGTCTGTGTTATGCCTGCCTCATGTCTGTGTTATGCCTGCCTCGTGTCTGTGTTATGCCTGCCTCATGTCTGTGTTATGCCTGCCTCATGTCTGTGTTATGCCAGTCTCATGTCTGTGTCATGTCTGCCTCATGTCTGTGTTATGCCTGCCTCATGTCTGTGTTATGCCTGCCTCATGTCTGTGTTATGCCTGCCTCATATCTGTGTTATGCCTGCCTCATCTCTGTGTAATGCCAATCTCATGTCTGTGTTAGGCCTGCCTCATGTCTGTGTTATGCCTGCCTCATATCTATGTTATGCAAGTCTCATGTGTGTGTTATGCCTGCCTCATGCCTGTGTTATGCCTGCCTCTTGTCTGTCTTATGCCTGCCTCATATTTGTGTTATGCCTGCCTCTTGTCTGTCTTATGCCTGCCTCATATCTGTGTTATGCCTGCCTCATGTCTGTGTTATGCCTGCCTCATGTCTGTGTTATGCCTGCCTCATGTCTGTGTTATGCCTGCCTCATGTCTGTGTTATGCCTGCCTCATGTCTATGTTATGCCAGTCTCATGTGTGTGTTATGCCAGCCTCATGCCTGTGTTATGCCTGCCTCTTGTCTGTGTTATGCCTGCCTCATATCTGTGTTATGCCTGCCTCATGTCTGTGTTATGCCTACCTTATGTGTGTGTTATGCCTGCCTCATGTCTGTGTTACGCTTACCTCATGACTGTGTCATGTCTGCCTCATGTCTGTATCATGCCTGCCTGTCTGTGTTATGCCTTCCTCATATCTGCATTATGTCTGCCTTACATCTGTGTCATACCTGCCTCTTGTCTGTGTCATTTCTGTGTCATTCCTGCCACATGTCTGTGTCATGCCTGCCACATGTCTGTGTCATGCCTGCCACATGTCTGTGTTATGCCTGCCTCACATCTTTGTCATACCTGCCTCTTGTCTGGGTCATGTTTCTGTTAAATGTCTGTCTCATGTCTGTACCTCCCAAGATTTTTGGTAGATAAATTGTATGAATATATATTCCAACAAGGAAACAGTATTTGCATACAGAAATATCTGTCATATTCATGCTCACCAAAAAAAGGAAAAAGTAAAAAAAGATCACTGATCTTTAGTGCATCTGTTCAGATATACGCTCCCTCGGGATAAATCCCATATCTAACCCCCAAGTATACAGTCCTTATGTAATTCATTCATATATTTGCAGGTCCAAGTGCTAGCTCCTTTAAGACAACCAAGATCTTCAACTTAGAAGGGAGCATATTTAAATGGGCAAATGAGGGCAGAGCAATGGTAGATTATGAGCAAAGACAGACAATACATGCACACCCTTATAGCGCAATATGGGGCAAACTATTGAACAGTGAACTTAGGAAATCTTCATTATGAAACTATGCAATATTGGGCAAAACTAATGAATAGTGATGTTTGGTTTAAACTATAGTGGACTATGAACAAAGATAGACAATATATACACACCCTTATAGCACAATATGGGGCAAACTATTGAACAGTGAACTTAGGAAATCATCATAATGAAACTATGGTGTGACTATGAAATAACATAGACAATATATGCACACCCTTATAGTGCAATATGGGGCAAACTATTGAACGGTGAACTTAAGAAGTCATCATTATGAAACTCTGGTAGACTATGAACAAACATAGACAATATATGCACACCCTTATAGCACAATATGGGGCAAACTATTGAACGGTGAACTTAAGAAGTCATCATTATGAAACTCTGGTAGACTATGAACAAAGATAGACAATACATGCACACCCCTATAGCTCAATATGGGGCAAACTATTGAACGGTGAACTTAGGAAATCATCATAATGAAAATCTGGTTGACTATTAACAAACATAGACAATATATGCACACCCTTATAGCACAATATGGGGGAAACTATTGAACGGTGAACTTAAGAATTCATCATTATGAAACTCTGGTAGACTATGAACAAAGATAGACAATACATGCACACCCCTATAGCTCAATATGGGGCAAACTATTGAACGGTGAACTTAGGAAATCATCATTATGAAACTCTGGTTGACTATGAACAAAGATAGACAATAGATGCACACCCTTATATATGGGGCAAACTATTGAATAGTGAACTTAGGAAAATCATCATTATGATGTTTGGTAAACTATAGTGGACTATGAACAAAGATAGACATTATATGCACAGCCATAGAGTGCAAAATGGGGCAAAACTAATCAATAGTGAAGTTAAGAAATCATTACTATGATATGTGGAATGCCATGTCAAAAATGCCTGCAACCTGGTGGTGGACATAAGATGTATCATACCATATATCACCAACACATAAATCCGGTCAAAATTTGGGAGATGATAGGTGTGTTTCTTTTTCACCAGGAGCTGTGAATTTGTACGATACGGAATCCAATCCGGATAAATTTTGTCATGGTAATGATGCATTGTGGGATTGATCTTAGAATTAATCCAAAAACTTGTGCGATCCTGGGATTAATCTCGGGATAAATCTCGATCAATCCACCTCTTGAAGTGGATTACTTTTTGGATAAATTTTATCTGAATTCCACTGCAAATTGGATATTTCTTGGGGATTCGCCCTCATAATCCCTGTATCGTACAAATTCATCACACATTTACCGGATTAGTAATCCAAGATTTATCCCAAAAGATGAATTTTATCCGGATTGGATTGAGGATCGTACGAATTCACAGCCCCAGGAAACTTTGATAATGTTGGATGTTATTTATTTTGGCTCTCTATAATTTTATAGATACAGACTGTATGGCTTAAGTGCAGGGAGTTAAGATGGAGAACTGAATTTCTTTTAGATACAATCACAAAATGACTAGCAAAATAATATAGCTACCGCCACCACTGTAATCAGACAGGCCTTAAATACTCAGAAATTAAAGAAAACACAATATGGTATATTTAATAGATTTATTTTACACAGTATAGTATTTTAGTATATTTAATAAAGGATAATATGAATAATTTTTCTAAATTAAATTCAGTATTGTGTTTCAATATATATATATTCTATGACACCACCAGGAAGTAGTGATAAGCCTATAAAATATTGTGATAACTTCAGTTTTATTGGATGTGATTGACACAAGTCATGGTGGATTGGAATGGAAGCCATTATTCAAACATCCAAAATAAATACATACATACAATAAGCGCTATGCTTAAAGAATTCACGTCGTAAGCAAATATTACCTTGCCTTACTCATTTCGCCACATATTGTTATTTTGTATCTATTGTATCTAATGTATATATTGTAATTTAATAATTTGTCCTTTGTATTAATTTGCTCTCCAAATTGGAGGAAATAAAGAACCATACCATACCATACCATTATTCAAACATCCAAAATAAATACATAGTACAATCTCAATAATACTCAAGGGGCGAGGAGGAAAATTCTCAATAAATGGTGTATAGTTGGTTTGGCAGCATTTTCAGGTAGGGGAGAGTCTTTGATGAAAGTTCCACCTAGGTGATAGCTTCGCAGAGTGGTAGGAAGTTCTTTTTTTTGAGGAGTTAGACCCCCACCCCCCAAAAACACACAACCCCAGGGAAAAATATTGTTCACACTAAATAGCCTTAGATATTCTGATGTTTGTAAGTGACATACATAGATATTATATATATGAATCATTTGTAGTATAATTGATGCTAATTACTCCTAGAGCATTTGAATATTAGTACAAAGTGTGTACCCTAGGGGGCAAATCCGTGACTCATTTTCTTACTATTTTGTTTCTAACTTTTCAATTAGACACTGTAAGAGGTTGAAAAAATTTATATGAAGTGCCCAATAGCAGGGTTAGTGACCCTGAAAGAAGCAAAGCCATGGAAGAGGTAGGAGCTGAGAAAAAAATTGTTGATTTTTCGAAAAATTTGACATTTTTGACAGCTGGATTTTGTGTACGACTATAGCTGACCCCTATAGTTTCTAGATCCATCCCTCTATGATGATATTTATGGTTTTATAGTGTGGAACTAAGATGTAAAACATAATTTAGATGGGTTTTAAGGAAGTTAAAGATTTTAAACAAGTCCAAAATTTGAAAAATTGTAAATATAGGGTTTCAAATTTACGAATTCCAGGTATAGCCATGGCTGACCCCTATAGTTTCTAGATCCATCCTTCTTTGATGATATTTATGCTTTTATAGTGTGAAACTAAGATGTAAAACATAGTTTAGATGGGTTTTAAGGAAGTTATAGGTTTTAAACAAGTTCAAAATTCGAAGAATTGTAAATATAAGGTTTCAAATTTACGAATTCCAGGTATAGCCATAGCTGACCCCCATAGTTTCTAGATCCATCCCTTTATGATGATATTTGTTGTTTTGTTGTGTAGAACTAATATGTAAAACACAATTTAGAAGGGTTTTAAGGAAGCTTAAGGTTTTTAAGAAGTCCAAAATTTGAAAAATTGTAAATATAAGGTTTCAAATTTACGAATTTCAGGTATAGCCAAAGATGACCCTTATGGTTTTTACGTCTATACCTCAGTGATGAAATATATAGTTTTAGAGTGTTTAACTAAAATGTAAAAGACAGCTAAGATGAGTTTTAAGAAGTTCAAGGTTTTAAACAAGTGCAAAATTTGGAAAGTTGAGAAATATCATGTCTCAAATTCACATTATTCAGGTTCAGCCTTGAGTGAGCCCTGATAATCAAAGGTTATGAGCATATTAGTATCAACTATGATATAGCTTAGAGACCAGGTGTTGAACAATACCTGTTGCATCAGTTAGTCTGCTGCATATAGATGGAGTGAAAAGTCATGAACTACAGTAAAATCTCCCTTATCTGAATGCTATTTGGACTAGCTAAAAGCATTCTAATAAGGAGTATTTGAATTTTGAGGTTTTTACATCTGCAATATTCTGAATTTTGAAGAAATATGAATGCATTCTCAATGAAAAATATTAATAAATATTAATAATATTTATACTGACCACATAAAAAGCTTAATAGCATTCCAAAATCCAATTCAAACGTTTTGATATCATAACAATTCGGTGTTAAACTGACAATATTTGAGCAATTTTGTGAGAAATATGTGATGTTTGGTAAAAAGGGTTCAAGTAAGACAGGTTAATCTTTCAAATATGAGTGTTCACTGTTCGAATTAAGAGGTGTTCAGATTTCAATTTTTTTAAACATAGGAGTCAATGGGAGGAAAATGGACTGGGAAAAGTGTTCAGATTGGTGGGTGTTCAGATTAGTCAGGTGTTGGGATGATTGGTAGGTGTTCACAATAGTCAGATGTTGGGATATACAGGTTTCACTGTTGATATATCATTTATACAAGATGATGAACTAGAACTACTGTACTAGGTGCCTTTGATAATTTTTACCACAAAGTTAATACTATGTCAGGAAAAGAAAGTACCCATGACACTATGCTTGTACAACTTGAAAATCAACAACACTATAACATTTAATAAAGGTGTCTACCAGATGAGTAATCCACATAAATTCAAATACAAGCACTTGGCATGCTATTCCCTAAGATGCTATTTATAGATTTTTAATCAATGAAATTAATCAGCTTATTGGTTTCATATAAGTTTCTCTAGAATCTAAAATTGACCTTGGGTTTATGAGAGTAGTAAATTGGAATGCAGTTATATGAAGTATTGAATTGGCTGGAATTGGACACACCTTGCCTAGCTATGTGGGAGTAAACTATGATCTTATATTGATACAAACATTTCGTTTGACAATGATCATGTATCTTATCCTGTAAAATCAGAACTTAAAAAGGGGTTTGAAATGGAGATCGATGAACCCATACCACAAATTGATAAAACTTTTGTGATCAATACAATGGCTATGACAAAAGGAAAATTAGGATTAATTTATATGTTGAAATTTGGAGTTTTGGAAAGGTTTATTGGGGGGGGGGTGTATAGAGGGTCTTGGAAATGCATATACAATATTTTTCAGCTCTCTTATACCATATACAATATTTTTTCACCCCTTTTATACCATATACAATATTTTTCACAGCTCTTATACCATATACGATATTTTACAAAAGTTCAGGTGAAATACAATATACGATAATTTTGAAACTGCTGTTGATTAAAGTTTGGATATTTATAAGGAAATAATATTAGGAGAGAATCCATGTACTAAAGTAAATGTATTATTATTATAAGGCAAATAGACTCCACATACATACCACAATGATTTCATTTATTACATTATGAATAAGGCACCATTCGGGTACATCCGCATTCCGCATGTTCAGAAAAGCTGTGACCACATTTTAATTTCAGCAAGTTGATTTAAAACACATTTATGGTATAAGATTCATGACTTCTCTTTAGTGATTTCACAACCTACTTTGACCAAAAAACTAACTTAACATTTCTGCAATTTGCTACAGCCATTACCTGTAAAAGTACCATAAAGATATTCAAAATAAGCATAAAACCTGCATCATTGGAATGGGTGGAACTCTGAGTGTTCCTCTTTCTTATGACTTACTTTCCCATGACTTATTTTAATGTCAAGAGAATTCATCATAGTGAGCCAGGGAAAAAATTCCTTGAAACATAATTGATCAAAATTGAGAATGTGGAATAAAAGATTCATCATGTTTTCTATGAAAATAAAGTTTGCTGAGTAAAATATGTATCAGATAGATAATGAAGATTCACAATGCACAATAATTTTGTAAAGCAGTTACCTGGAAAATATTAAGTATTGAAAACAGTTTCAGAAATAAAGGACTTCAACTTCCATGTAGATGATCTGAAGAAATGAACGGAGGGGCGAGTAGCTGATTTATATGTTAGGTCTTCTTGGATTTCTTTTGAACTGATGGAGTTCTAAGATTAAAGATCTATTAAAAAAGGTGCAGCGTAGCCAACGTGCAAATGCCAATGTTTTTGCTATAAATCAAGCAACAATGGTCTGCTCGACCTGTAATAAATATATATAAGCGACACTTTTATCACAAAATTAATTTCATTGCCGGTTTTTTAGAATAATTTTCCAAATGATAGATAAAAAATAATCGAAAATAATTAAAAATGAACGGAGGGGGGAGTGAACGGAGGGGGGAGTAATATGTCTTTAAGGTGGAAGAAATCTCCAAGAAATTCGAGTACTTGAAAAATGAACTCAGTAACTCAGTAACAGCTTGATGTTACAACTCTGAAAAGTGAAAAATGGGGACATATGGAGTTATTGGAAATAAAGTCAAGTTACATCTCTTTTCATATGTCTTATAGACACATTACTCCCCCCTCCGTTCAATTTTAATAATTTTCGATTACTTTTTATATAACGTATGGTAACGTTTTTTTGCAAAACCAACGATGACAATAGTTTTGTGATAATTACTCCACTTACAAGTATTTATTACAGGTCGTGTAGACCGCTGTTGCTTGATAGCAAAAACATTGGCATTTGCACGTTGGCGACGCTGCACTTTTTTAATAGATCTTTTATCTTAGAATTCCACAGTTCAAAAAAAATCCAAGAAGACCTAACATATTTCCCTGTTCACTGCGCCTATTCATTTAGCCATTCAATTGTAAACTTTCTCTTGAAAAAATAAATTTTCAAATTTGTTGAATTTTCTACCGAAAATCAGCTACTACCCCTCCGTTCATTTCTTCTGATCACCGGGCGGATTCTTATTCGAGACCGTATTTAACACCTCCTGTGAAAATTTGAATGAAAAGGCCACAAAACTCTTAGTTTGAGAATGATTTTCTCTAAACATACAGTATTGATTGACCTGGAATGTGGAACCAATTAGAGAGACTACTTTTCCATGTTTTTCCAACCAGTTACAGTAAGAGAGTTGGCACAATTGGGAACTTTAGGGTACAATTTCTTCATAATTAGCCTTATTAATTCTAGATACCATATACCATATATTTCTATTATACCATATACCATATTTTCTACACCTCTTATACCATATACGATAAATTTTGCCCCCTCTTATACAATATACAATAAATTTTCAGCCTCTTATACGATATACAATATCTCTATACACCCCCCCCCTTTATTTGACTACTCCATCAAATCTAGTGAAGGAGCCCAAAGAATAGATTTCATATTACACTCCTAGTAGCCTCCATAGGTAAAGGATTCTGAAAGAATGCGAAGAATGGATGCTTCCCCTATTGAACTTTAATCCATAGAAGAAATTACACCATTACCTAAAAATATGAATGCCTTTTGGCCAAGTAATATAAGACAAATTTTCATAGATTACAAAGAAATTCAAATAGCAGCATTCTAAAAGTGTGCCAAATGTCAAGATTTTTGTAAGTGGAACTATTGGAGAGAACTCAAATATCTTTGAAAATGATAACTGAAATCCCTGTTAAATTCTACTCTTGAAGAGGATTCAGCAGGAGAACATTTGGGACTGCAGTAATTTGCATCAAATGACACTGATATTCTAATTTTAGGACTATAATTTCAATAAATGTAAAAAATTCTTAAACTATGCTAGAAAATGTCATCTGATAAGTCAGTATCTAAACATTTTCTACAATGTACTTTTTTTGATCTACATGGAGATTTTAGTGTGACAAGACCCTTTTACGACCCTGTAGAGTTCCTAATCTCACTGCACTAACGGGAGTTTCTAGGCCCTGGGGGTATAATCCTTATATTCCTTATTTTCCCAAATAATTACTGTTGCCTGATGACAAGTTGTTTTATTGGGAGTGTAGTGATTATAATTTGATAATTTATAATAACATTTTGTATTAGGAGATGATCATTGCTTAATTACAGTAGGGGTATACCAAAATATAGAGAAATCATGTTTCTTTTAATTAACCATGTCTTTATGTATTTTGACAATGTAGAACATAACATCGAACATGTTGATGTGAAAAAGTAAAAATGCTACATCACATAATACATATCATCAAATAATAATTAATTAGTTATAATCCATTTAATCAATCAATTACTACACTGTATACAAGATCCCTAAGAGCAGTTACACTTTAAGGGGGAGGGGTTATTAACCTCTCACCCCCTTAGGAACTCTAGGGTAAGGTCTTCATCTCTAATGATTTTTCTTTTAACAATACTTGTTACATGGATCAAACCTGACCACAATATTTTCAACATCTAATTTCTAAGCTAAAAAGTCATGCATTCAAAAAGAGGGACATCCAAGGGCGGCTATACCTGAAAGCGTAAAGGAGGACTGAAAGTATCGCAACAGATTTCGGACAGTCATATGTTGGATTTTGGCTATTTCTGAGGATTTGAGGAGGTTCCTGTGTTCGGACAATGCATTTCCTCCAGGAAAAGCACTCATAGAGATGATAAAATAATTTCTATTTTGAGACAGGGAAGGTGCAAACAACCCATCCACATGCATCAATATGTTGTGTTTTGGCACACAGTTAACCCCTTTAAAGGAATAATGCATTCCATCAGGGGTTTTAAAGATGTCAAATATGGGTGACCAAAATTAAGCTGAAAGCAATGGATCACATGAATTTTCCCTATGGGAAATAACAGGAAAATATTGTTTTCTGCTTCATCTAAAAGAAATTCATTATCCTTTTAATGGGTTAACTATGTCTCCAAACGCAACATACGCAAGAAAAATTGAAAAAGCAGGGATGAAAGGGGTTGAAAATCAGGACAACATTTCCGAAAACATGTGGATGGATTGTTTGCACCGTCGCTGTCTCAAAGTCCAAACTATTTTATCATCTCTAAGAGTTCTTTTCCCATAGGTAATGCAATGGCCTAACATATGCACCTGCTTAAATCCTCAGAAAACAGACAAAATCCAACATATGACTGTTTGAAATCTGTTGCGATGCTTTTCGTGCTCCTTTGAGACCTGATATTTCTCAATTTTTCAAATATTGCACTTGTTTTAATTTTTAAACTTCCTTAAAATTCATCTTCAGTATGTATTACATCTTAGTTTCACACTCTAAAAATTCAGTTTCATCATAGAGGTATGGATGAAAAAGCTATAAAGGTCATCCATGGCTATACCTAACATTCGTAAAGGACGATTCTCGGTTTGGAGAACGAAGTTCATCAATCTAAATGAGCATTATCCCTGCTTCGGACAAATTTGATTTTTTTACATAATATAGATTTGAATGTCTTCTTTTGAAAAGTCATTATTTAATTTGGGTAATATTTCTAGATTTTTCACAAAAAAATATTAGCGCAGTACACCGATGAACTTTTTTCCCCAAATCGAGACTTGTATTTTTGTATATTTATATTATAAATTAATTTTAATGTAAGAGATGTATGAAATATCCCCGGGGATCAACATTCGTTCAGTGTAAAATTGCACTCTGGGCGGAAGTTCGCTGGGGGTCTTGAAAAATGGATTTTCGCTGGGGATTTTCGGAAGTTCGCTGGGGGTCTTGAAAAATGGATTTTTAATTTTGAAGTTTTGTGAGATTTTTATCAATTTATCATCTATAGAACTTTGTAAACATGTCCGAAACAGAAGAAGGTGCGAGAGCACGATGCTGTAGTATGTGTGGAAATCCCACGAAAGGACATTTAGGGCCTTACGGTCCGAGTTGCACGATTAAAGAAACAAATGAAAATATGAATTTTCACACAAAGGAAGAAGTGGAACATACACAAGTGACACAACCCCCATGGATGAATGCTATTCTCGAAATGGGTAAACAAATTGCCGAATTAACAGTAGTAACATCAAAGATACAAAAAGACCAAGACGAAATGCGAACTTTTATGTTACAAAACATTTCGAAACCTGTTCAAACCTTGCCATTGTTACCTGAACAACTTCCATCAAATGTGCACACAGGAGACATTAATTTACAAGTGTCACATGAAGGGTGCAAAGTTGGAGTACCACCTACATGTAAGATCTCAAAATCAATAGTCAATGGTGAGTACGTCAATATGACGGAATTGTTACCAACAAATCTATATAATCAGTATATCGATGTACAAGGAAATGAACAAATAATATGTAGTGACAATGGTGAATTAAAGTTGGCCAAAAAACATAAACAAACACATATACAGTCTTTTATGACATGGATGACAGCATGGAATATTTATGAGCTAATAGTAATGGAGAAACACCCTGGAGTATATAATGAGCTTCGTGACTACAGATCTCATATACAAGATTGTGACAAAAAGTACAATTGGTCAGCAGTTTACCAGTACGATACAAAATTCCGAATAAAATTAGGAGCTACCAAATCATTCAAATTTAGCGCTATAGATACATATTTGTACACAACTAATTTGGATGCATCTGCTGTGAAACAATCAACAACAAGATGTTATCGATGCAAAGGAGACCACCTTGTATCTAATTGTCCTTTTCGTGAGGACAACAAGGTGGAAACAAATAAAACGTCGGAGAAAACAAAGATTGGTGACAAAACTGGAGAAGTATGCAACAAATATCAATATGGTGAGTGCAGTTTCGGAGAGCGATGCTTCAGGAAACATGTGTGCAAAAATTGTAAATCTAAAAAGTTGCCTTACACAAAATGTGATTGCGCAAAATCCATTGGAAATAATGCAGTATAATCCACTGAATTTAGATTACATAAGCCATGCTCTTCAATATCATCCTGATAAGGAATTTGTGTCTAGAATACTACATGATGGAAAATTTGGTGTCAATATTGGTTACAAAGGTCCAAGGATCACTAGAGTACACTCAAACTGGAAATCTACTCAAATTTACAGAGAAGCCGTGGAGGCGAATTTATCCAAAGAAATAAAAAATGGTCGAAAAGCAGGACCTTTTATAAATAAACCGTTTCAAAACTTTGTCGGATCCCCGACGGGTGTATTTCCTAAAAGACACTCGTTCCCTGTTAAGTACAGGATAATACATGACTTATCGTGGCCACCCGGCATATCTGTAAATGACTTTATATCCAAGGATGAATATTCATGTTCTTATATATCAGTGGATGATGCAATATCGTTAATTAAGATCAATGGACAAAACAGTTTAATGAGTAAATTGGACCTTACAGATGCTTTTAAACATATACCAGTTAGGAGAGAAGATTGGGAACTTTTGGGTACAACATGGACCATGAAAAATGAGATAAATGATGAAGATGTAACTGTGTATTTTGTAGACTTGGTATTACCATTTGGGTGCCGTAGTTCTCCCAAGCTATTTTGTGACTTTGCTGAAATGTTAAGATTCATAATGTCAATGAATGGTGCATCAAACTGTATAAATTATATCGATGACTACTTCACATGTGGTCCACCCGATTCTAATGTATGTATGAATAATCTGAACACTATGCTCAGTACTTGTGAAAAAGTTGGATTTTCATGCAATATAAATAAAACTGTACAGCCTACAACATGCATTGATTTCCTAGGCATGGAAATTGACTCTGAAAAAATGGAAATTCGAATATCTATGGAAAAATTAACTGACATACATCATCAGTTAAAACAGTGGAGATATAGACAGAAAGCAACAAAAAGGGAAGTGTTATCCCTTATAGGGAAACTAAATTTTATATGTCGAGTCGTACATTCAGGTCGCACATTTCTTCGGAGAATGATTGACTTGTCTACAAAAGTGAAACACCTACACCATAAAATTAAGCTTAACAAAAGTTTCAGAGCTGACATATCTTGGTGGATAAAATATTTACCAGAGTGGAACGGGATATCGCTCTTTTATGATGATGAATGGATCACAAATGAATCTTTGGATCTTTTCACGGATGCATCTGACAAAGGATATGGTGCATATTATAAAGGGCAATGGATAGCAGGAGTATTTGATAAACATGATAGAAACCATGATATTGCATGGAAAGAGATGAAAGCCATAGTGGTAGCTATAGCATCATGGAGCCAGGAATTTAAACAAAAGAAAATTATGTTAAACTGTGACAATATGGCTATAGTACATGCAATTAACAAAGGTTCTTGTAAAAACAAACATATAATGTCATTGATAAGGGCATTATTTTACTATTGTGCTATCAATCAGTGTGAATGTAGGAGTCAACACATCCCTGGAGTATCAAACTCTTTAGCTGATGCATTAAGTAGGAATCAAATGGATAGATTCTACAAAATGACTGAATCAATATCCGTGAAACAATGCATTCCTGTTAAGTTGCAGGAATTTTATTAATACCCATAATAGTCTTATATAAATGATGGGTTTATTTATATCTATGGACTTTTTTATTTTAACAGTGTGATTAAGTATAATACTGATTTTAATAAGCCAGTGTGTATTTCTACTATACTATGTCTATGATTAATTAAATATGTATTGCTCAAAAGTATTTATATGTGTTTTAGGGCACTTGGACTGTGAAGGGTTAAAAAAGAGGTCAGATGAATTGGTAAAAAGAGGGCTACGTCCTACAACTATTAAAACTTATGCATCAGGACAGAAGTCTTTTATTGAATTTTGTGAAAAAGTCAAACATGAATACCTTCCTGCATCAGAGGAAACTTTATTAATGTTTATCACATATAGTTTTGAAAAGAATTTAAAACATGGTACAATTGTAAGTTACTTATACGCAATAAGATCACTTCATTTGGAACATGGATTCATAGATCCAATCGAAAATTCTTTCAAAATAAAAAGAGCTTTGAGAGCAGTATTAATGGAACAAGATAACACTAATAAAAAATCTGCAATTACAGCAGATATTATGTATAAACTATTAGAGATGCATAATGTAAATGATAGAAATGAACTTATGTATATAACAGCAATGACTGTGGCCTTTTTTGGTCTTTTAAGATGTTCAGAGTTACTGAATTTGAATATCACAGATGTCCACATAGAGCAACCTGATGGTGAACATTTAAAACACATGGTTCTCAGATTGAACATATCAAAAACAGATCCTATTGGTAAAGGCTCTGATGTCACCATTGGTTGCACTAATAAGCCTCTGTGTGCAGTTTGTCTTACAGAATTTTATCTCGAAAATAGAGGTTCACAATCCAGTCAATGTTTATTTTTGCATAGCAATGGTCTGCAATTGAATAGAGGTACATTCATATCTCATCTAAAGTTGTACATGTCAATTTTGAGTTATGATCCAAATAAATTCAGTGGTCATTCATTTCGAATAGGAGGAGCCACACAGGCTGGTATTGCAGGTTTAAAAGACTGGGAAGTAAAAATCATGGGCCGTTGGGCCAGCAACTGTTATCAAGAATATATACGTACACCCAA
Organism: Owenia fusiformis; assembly: GCA_903813345.2. NCBI lineage: Eukaryota > Metazoa > Annelida > Polychaeta > Sabellida > Oweniidae > Owenia > Owenia fusiformis. Next base: position 33,127,845 of record CAIIXF020000012.1, read on the forward strand.
AAAGGTACTATGTAATTTATCAAATCGTCTCCTTGACAATTTATAGAAGCAAGATAGATTATCGGATGTTGGGCGGTGTTTGGGCGGTTTTTATATATTGCCTTGCATTGTAAACAACTTGCATTGGCAATATGAATCAATATGATATGTTTTGTAAGATGTGTTTTGTAATAAGATTTATTAATTAAAAATAAATCCGCTCATTTTAAGCCCAACATCCATGTTTTGTATTATATTTCAGAATATTACACATTAATGTATATTTATATTATAAATTAATTTTAATGTAAGAGATGTATGAAATATCCCCGGGGATCAACATTCGTTCAGTGTAAAATTGCACTCTGGGCGGAAGTTCGCTGGGGGTCTTGAAAAATGGATTTTCCTCTCCCACCCTCCCAAATTTAGAGGGGTAGGTTGTATTTTATTAAATGTATATACGTTTATCATAGGGCGGTTTTTATATATTGCCTTGCATTGTAAACAACTTGCATTGGCAATATGAATCAATATGATATGTTTTGTAAGATGTGTTTTGTAATAAGATTTATTAATTAAAAATAAATCCGCTCATTTTAAGCCCAACATCCATGTTTTGTATTATATTTCAGAATATTACACATTAAATCGAATCGGTCTAATTGAGCGTTATCCCTACTTCAGACCAATTTGTTATTTTTACATCTTGTAGATTTAAATGTCCTCTTTTGAATATTCATAGTTTAATTTGGGTAGTATTTCTATATTTTTCATGAAAAAAATTATTAGCCCGGGAGACTGTTCTCCAAACCGAGAATCGTCCTTTGAAACCTTATATTTACAATTTTTCAAATTTTGGACTTGTTTAAAATCTTTAACTTCCTTAAATCTCATCTAAATTATGTTTTACATCTTTAGTTTCATACTGCAAACGATTATCATCAAAGAGGGATGGATCTAGAAACTATAGGGGTCAGCCATGGCTATACCTGTAATTCGTAAATTTGAAACCTTATATTTACTGATTCTTCGAATTTTGAACTTGTTTAAAACCTATAACTTCCTTAAAACACATCTAAACTATGTTTTACATCTTAGTTTCACACTATAAAAGCATAAATATCATCAAAGAAGGATGGATCTAGAAACTATAGGGGTCAGCCATGGCTATACCTGGAATTCGTAAATTTGAAACCTTAAATTTACAATTTTTCAAATTTTGGACTTGTTTAAAACCTTTAACTTCCTTAAAACCCATCTAAATTATGTTTTACATCTTAGTTCCACACTATAAAACCATAAATATCATCATAGAGGGATGGATCTAGAAACTATAGGGGTCAGCTATAGTCGTACACAAAATCCAGCTGTCAAATTTTTCGAAATTTTTCTCAGCTCCTACCTCTTCCATGGCTTTGCATCTTTTAGGGTCACTAACCCTGCTATTGGGCACTTCATATGAATTTTTTCAACCTCTTACAGTGTCTAATTGAAAAGTTAGAATTAAAATAGTAAGAAAATGAGTCACGAATTTGCCCCCTAGGGTACACACTTTGTACTAATATTCAAATTCTCTAGGAGTAATTAGCATCAATTATACTACAAATGATTCATATATATAATATCTATGTATGTCACTTACAAACATCAGAATATCTAAGGTTATATAGTGTGAACAATTTTTTTCCCCAGGGTGGGGTGTTTTGGGGGGTGGGGGTCTAACTCCTCAAAAAAAAGAACTTCCTACCACTCTGCGAAGCTATCACCTAGGTGGAACTTTCATCCAAGACTCTCCCCTACCTGAATATGCTGCCAAACCAACTATACACCATTTATTGAGAATTTTCCTCCTCGCCCCTTGAGTATAATGTAGACAATGATAAAAACATTCATGATAAATACATCGCACATATTCTGGGGTTAAGAGAATGATTAAAACATCCAAGTACATAATATTCAATGATATTGAGAACCCTCAAAGCAGTGTGGTTTCAATTAGGCTAGTTTTCAGAAATGCAAAAACTCTTGGATAAAATGACATCCTTATACAATAGAGAGGTTTCGCACAAACGCACAACAGGTTGTCGGCTAAATCTTATCCGCAACTGCATCTCGTTTTAATTGCAATAATCTAGTGAATGCGTTATGTTAGGCTTTAAAAAACGTAAGGCTTAAAACATGAGAAACCTCTACGTGGACATGTACTTATCAATTTTCTTTCCATACTTCATGTTGGTCAGGCAAATCTTACTTTTTGTCAAATGAGAATTTAAAATTCTTGAGTGCATTTGCAACGGTTTCGGCTGCTGAGGCAATTCCTTCATGTAAACCTGATACTATTGCTTGTACAGGTTCTTTTTTGCCAAACAAGAATAACTTGTAATAATCTTGAGCGTCCTTCACAACCGCTCTATTTTCCTTAGATATCACGTGGATATCATTTCCTCCTTTAATCGCCCCAAAGCTACACCTTCCTACGGGTTGATGTTGTATCGCCTGTTCGATCTCTTGGAAAACCTTTTCAGCTGACCATTTTGTCGTTTTGAAGATGCTTCTATCGACGTCTTGAGCTTGGAGAACCGTCGATCGAGCAACTTCACCTATTACTGTTTTAGCGGCGGCTATATCCATTGGTTTAGCATTCTTATCAACGCTTGCAACAACAATGTTGCGTCCATTTTGTCGAAATAGTATATGGCCATTGCATTGTTTCACGAAATGATTTTTCGAACCTTCGATCGGATTATAGACAACAACTAACCAGTCCCGCCAATAAAACTTTGTCGTTAACATCTCGTATAGACCCTTACTAAATACTTCATTACTCGTGGCATCTCTCGCATTGTCGATAGCATATTTTTTAATGTCCTTGAGCGATTGATCAAGGTACCCATCGGTAAGTGATTGATCAATCTTCTCAAAAGTAGATTTTACTTCTTGCATTCTTTTTTCCCATAATGCCCTGCTGTCGTCTGCAATGTCTGCGGCCCCTTCAATCTGTAGATAAGCTTGTTCTATTTCTACTGCTTGAACAAGAAGCTTGACCACGCCTAGCATAAAATGCTGGGTCGCACTACGGTCATATTCAAGGAACTTAACAATGGAGTCCCCGAGATTTTCCTGGAAAGTGCCGGCGGATACCACGGCCTGGTATAACCTGAGCCCACTGAGTTCATAATTACTCTCATATGCCTTTATAAACAGCTTTCTGTGTGCAGTTTTATAACTAGAGGAATATTTGTAAAGGTATCTGTATACTTCAGTCAGCGCCATAATCTTTTGCTCTATCTGCCCGAAGTTTACTGCGACATCTGTCCAGTCAATCATTCGCTCTATGTCGTCAAATCGTGCATCAACTTTATCGAATCTATTTTCAATTTTCTTCATCATTTCTTTCATAAATGCCAACTCTTCTGAATCACCCTGAATGAAGTTCATAACAAAACTAAGAAATGGACCAACTGAAAGCATGAGTGGCCCAAACGTTGTCGTTAATGCTTTCATTGAGCTCTTGAAATCCCCTTCGCCGATGAAACTGAAAAACTCAGCCGAACCTTCCATGCCGGCTTCGATGAGTTCTTTCTGATCCTGGAAATCTTCCAAGCATACACGTTCTGGTATCCAAACCAGTACTACCACAATAAGCAGCAACATATACAGATGTAAGCCTGGAATGAAATTAATAGGCCTACATGATATTTACTCACAAACAAATCAGTGACCATTTGTCAATAAAATCAAAAAACAGTCAATAATAAAACAAATTCTTCGTTCCATTTCGGGGAATACCTGTGTTACTTTCACAAGTATTATTTCAAGAAGCACGATGGCTTAATATTTAGAGGCAGAATCACATCTATAAGAGATGACAAAATAGCGAACAACGTGCATTCCCATATATTCCTGTCTATGGCGACCATATGGTCTATTATTACTACGACATATAGCAATTATACGACTGCCGTTGACATTCTACGGTCAGGTACTTTAGCAGTCACATTTGCTACGGTAGCCGTACGGCGTATTTTTATTTTGTAGAGATAGAAAATATGCGATTGCCGTACGGCCTTTTAAATGATGACGTATGGTTTCTGTAGGGCGTCCCTACGTTGGGCTTAGTTTTTGAAAAATACCAAGGCATCACAAGGTGGCCGTACAGAGAGGCTACGTTCGACTCAATTGTTTATTGTTGTTCACAAAGGTCAGTTGTAATAAGCCTCAGTCTCATTTGCTCTGCGGCGACCACACGTCGACCGTAGTGCCCTGAAATCATCTGCGGCGACCATAGTATGGTCGCTTAACGGTCTCTGCACGGTGTTTACAGTCTGTACATGGTGTAGAGTCGGCGTAGACACTATAGAACGGAGTTGTAACTTTTTCATTTCACTTTCATTGGGCAGCCGCAGGGCGACCTTATGCCGGACGTACGGCCAACGTGAAAACTTTCTACGGAATGGTCACGGCTTAAAGCTTGTTAACTCATACGATGACCGTAGTAATGAAAACAATCTATGGTGACACTAAGGCTACGCCCTGTAAAAAATCTTGATACAACGTTCGGAGACCGTGAGGCGACGCTAGCTTGTCGAAGGAATTTGCCAATTTCAGGGAACTACGTCGGCGTACAGTCGCCCTTGAGCATATGTGACTGAGGCTGTAGCACTGTTTTGAAAAATTTGTACGTGAAACGCGTAAAATATTGGTCCAATGTGAACTATTTTCACCTCACTGGCCCTTATTTGCCTGGTTGATTAGGCTTACGTTCTCCAATATACCTGTAATTTAACCTCTCTATATAGTATATCTTAAAAGATTCGCGCTCGATTAAAGTATGAATTTTTAGCACTATTAGAAAATAGACATGAAGAGCCAAAATATTGTGAAAAAAACGATTTAATTTATTTTTCATGTTGCTCATGATATGTGATTCAATTTTTTAATTTGAGAAAGTGACACATATATTCAGAAGAGGACATCGATACAATAATTAATGATAACAACAGTATTTGAATTCCAACTTAATTCACATTAAAACGTATGAATCAAAAGAATAAAAAAATACATACCATTTTTTGTTGGCCTCTGAAGCCTCATTTTAAAAGTATTTTCAATGACGATGATGACAGGTCGATCGTTTGAAAAATATGTCGAAAATAATTTTTCCGAGGTATTTGTATACCTAGTGAATTTAATAATAGGGGCTCACTTAGTAATAATATAGGGCAATTATCTATTTATGGTTTGTTTATTAAATTGAATATGAATATAATTCATAACCATGCGTTTTCTCAAATAATCAATACAAGACACCTGGATCAAACAGACGGGTTTCTCTTCTGGGTTCCTATTGGTCAATATTATGTTTGTTATATTTTGAACACTTGAAGATCTTTTCGACTACCCATGGTACTCATAATTCCGATCACTACTTCTCTTTACTCAGTCTTGATCTTCTACTTCTCTTTCGGAACTTTCTCCACTTTCTCAGCATCTCATTACGTGCTTCTCTATACTTATCTTTTGGGTGGCAGACATTGCAGACGACAGCAGGGTATTATGGGAAAAGGATTTTATCTATTCATCTCCTTGAACAAAGGGCTTATTTCATACCCGGGGCTTAAGTTGTGTACTAAACGAAACGAGAAACGACACGAATGGTGTATACTGTAGCTTTCCCAGCTATCTTTATCGTCCCAATTATCACTTCTGTAGGCTACAGTATACCATCTTTTTCAATTACTGCATCATACTTTTCACAACTTAGAACGTTGTTCGTAACATTTTTCGAAAAAGATGTCGTTTGGGAAAAGTTTTTGATCTTTTAATTTTGAGATATTGAATCAATCTTTTTGAGGTCAACTTTCACAACTAAACAATGTTTATCAATTCATTTACTCTGTTTTTGTGCCATGTTCTATATATTTGATTCAATTGGAACTTAAATTTCAAAAAACATTTTTTATCTGAATCCAATTTCTCACTTATTCTTCAACACCAAATAAGATAAATATGACTACTTCAAAAATAAGATAAATATGACTACTTCAAAAATAAGATCCATATGACTACTTCAAAAATAAGATCCATTTGACTACTTTAAAAACAAAAACAATTTCTAAAATTCAGATTTATTGTTTTGATAACACTGAGTATGACAATAATATTTTACCCCTATAATAACGTTAACCCATATAATATGTGTTTATTGAACAATAATAAAATATCATTTCAATCAATAGGATGGTTTCTAAATAGCAAAAAAATCAATGAAATCTCGTGCTGCCATCTTTTATTCAGCTTTTAACTTGGGCTAGAGCTCAATTCATTTACATGCTAAAATCTTGGAAATGGTGGCTTAATTTCATGATTTATCAAAGTGTGTTTGTTGAATCTGTATAAAACTTGAATGATATACCACATGATGACCCTATTTATGTACATGATGTGATTAAACATGCAAATGTTGATCGACATACAAATAATCCATGGATTTAAAGAATTTAAGCATTGCATCTATGGACATTTGGCCCAAGTTTTTTTAAATTGTTATAGAAAATTATTCAAATTACATAACTGTGTAAATCAAAGCTATTATAGGAGAAAACATTTCACTGAATTCAAATATGCCATTTAAAAGAAGGTAATGTAAATCATTAGAGGTCTAATATGCAAGTCTCTTAAAGTCTCACGAAAAACGAGATTTAACGAGATTTCAAAAGCTATATGGAAACTATACTATTGCACCATATGCAATCAGAATAATTCCCTATTAAATCGGCTTAGATTGTGGTATTATATCATTTATTAAATGATGGATGGATTTGGCATTGTTTCTTCGTACGTTATTGGAGAATTGTTTTGAATCATGATACATAGGCGTAGCCAGCCAGCGATCGCACCCCTCCCCCAAGAGCCATGCGGTAGAAGAAGAAAAGAGCTTTAAAATGCTTTTTATTTGAAGCTTCTAGCTCAGTTTTGAAGGAAGTTGCATCAATTTTTTGTAAAATTCAAAATAAATCTTATGTTTTTGCCTTTTTTATGCCACAGTCGCATCCCCCCGACTGAAACGTGATTTTTTTTGGCGAACGCACCACCCCCCCCCCCCCCCTGACTGAAAGCTGGCTACACCCCTCTTATAGTTGTACACTTGGATATTACGTTTTGTGGTAACTCCGTTATTTTTGCACGGGATACTGTTCCTCGGACGTCTTTTATTATAGTATTTCATGTGAGAAATGGTAAAACTCCATGGGGGTTTCTCCGTACATGTATTGTGCCTATAACTTAGTCGCGTCAGCCATGATATCCCCGATATTCGATATACATCTTCAGGGTCTGTGATGGTTAGGCTAAAACCCATTCCAACCAATTTAGAATTGAAAATACATATGCACGTACAGAAACACAATTTCACTGATTGAGACATGAAAGCCCATGATGGTTGAGACGAGGATTTCATGATATCCCCATGATGATAGCATGAGATATGATGTTCTGTCAATGCTACATATCCCATATTAACTCAATACACACTTGCTGAAATCCTCATCTTCCCAAATGAAGGTTCTCATATTAATGCTATAGTAGTAGGCGATCAGCCTGGGGGGTTGGTCGGTACCAAATTAGGGGAATAATGGCCATGGTGATTTTTGGGAAGGTGTACACCCCTAGAGTAAGAAAATATGTGATAGCATTGCAGAAGTGGCAGCTAAATGGGTGTTATCACCCATTTTTCAAAATCGCTGCCGGTGTGCTTGCTACCAAATGAAAGAAGTTATATCTAAGCATACTGAGAGGCAAAATCAGTAATTTTAGGGTCTAATTCTGGGTTTTAGGGGTCACTGATTCGATTTATGCCTAAATCCAAGTCATCAAAACATAAATTCTTATGAAAATCCAAGATGGCCACCAATTTTGGTTCAAAAACAAATATGTAACTAATGATACAAGCTAAAACGTTTCAAAATGATTTTGAAGAGTTTTAGAAGAGGTTTTCAAGTCTAAGGATTTTATTCATGTCTAAATCTATGTCATCAAAGGATTACCTTATATGTAAATCCAAGATGGCCGCCAAAATAGGTGGTGTAACTACATGTATTGATACATGCTAAAAGAACAGATAAAAAGCAATTTTATAGATCATGAAAGGGTTTAGGGGTTAATGATTTCACTTATGCTTCATTTTAGTCTAAGTAATCAAATAATTACTTTTCATAGAAAACCAAAATGGTCGCCAATATGAGAGCCGAAACGAACACGTAACTATTAATGTAAGCTCAAAGAATAGCTAAAATGTAGTTCTGTAGATCATCAAAGGGTTTGGGGATCTTAGTTTTCAAAGAATAACTTGATGTGGAAATCCAAGATGGCTGCCAAAATGAATAAGTTACCATTAATATAAGCTCAATGTACAATTACAAAGTGATTTTGGAGACCATGTCTAGCTTTCAATCGTCGAGAATTTTAAGTCAATGGCTAGGTTTCAATGGTTGAAGAACTTTAAGTCATCAAATAATTCTTTTATTTGGATATTCAGGATGGCAACCAAAATGGCTGCCAAAATGAATAATTAATTTTGGAACATATTCATTTGAATATCAAAGATGGCCCTGATGTGATGTACCATCTCAATTGTACTCTCTTCATCAAAACAATGAACTGGTTTATGAAAGCAGAAGAGTCCTAATATGAAGGTCTCAAAGGGAATGATGATACAAGACATCCTTCTTGCCGAGCCTTTATGGACATCATAAATGTTATGACCTAGTCATTCCCTGGAGCATAACGGATTTTAAGCTGCTTGGAGAAGATGAGATGTATGTAGTGCAATCCCAGGAATCTTTTCAACTGAGTGGTATACAAAGGAATATCCTTTGCATTCATTCGACTTCGCTTCTGAAAAGAGAGCTTCATCTCTAGTTTAACTAGACTCTGCGAGCAAGGTAACAAATGAAGCTAATGTGCAATTTTTCATACTATCCATGATGAGACAATTGACTGATATACATATTGATGGGCCCCAACAGCAGCATCTGTGAGAACTAGAAAAGTGGATGAAAGCTATTGACCTTAGCAATGTAGGGAGTTGATAATATGAGGTTCAGAATATTGGGATTATCCCGAGGCCAATATAATATATCTGCCCGAGGGCCTTAGGTCTGTAAAGAAAGGACAAACTCAATCCAAGTCTACAATTACACAGAAGATAATAGCTTGGATGGACTGAAAAGCGCCAAGTATGAAGACCTCATTGACAAAGTAAGGTGTAAAGGGTGGAAGGTGAGACACTTTCCAGTGCATGTAGGCTTTAGAGGCTTCCAATGTTCTTCTCGGAACATCATGTTGAGAGAACTAGGTCTGCAGCCTGTGAACTTCAAGATGGCAATAAAGGAAATAGGTTAGATGGTTGAGTCGTGCTCTATGTGAATGTGGTAATTTATTTTGGCAGTCAGTTTGGTGACCATTTTGGATTTTAATATGAGGAAAGGTTAAGATAACTTAAGTAAAGGCTAGTAAGTTGAAACCATGAAACCCAGTCTCAGATATCTATAACATAACTATTCTAATTTTTCTATGTGCTTATAAATTCATTTTTGCAGCCATTTTGGCAGCCGTTTTAGATTTCTATATAAAGGTAATCTTAAATCACTTCAATTTACACATGAATGGAATCCTAAACCTCTAAAACCTTACCATGGGCTGCAAAAGCAACCGTTTTTTGAGTTTACATAAATATTTACGTATTCATTTTGACATCGATTTTGGTGGCCATTTTGGATTTCTATGTAAAGTAGTTCTTTGATTACTTAGAATTAGAGACAAATAAAATCCCTAGCCTCTAAAACCTTTCATTGGTCTCCAAAGTCACTTTTTAACCGTTCTTTGAGCTTTTTGAACTTGTATCAATAGTGACATATTTGTTTTGACATCCATTTTGGCAGCCATCTTGGATTTCCAATTCTTTGATGACTTAGATTTTGACTTAAATGAAATCCTTGACCCCTAAAACCCTGAAATAGACCTCAAAATCACTGTTTTTGTCTCTCAGTATACTTAGATATAACTTCTTTTATTTGGTAGTAAGCGCACCGGCGGCCATTTTGAAAAATGGGTGATAACACCCATTTAGCTGCCACTCCTACAATGCTATCATATAATTTCTTACTCTAGAGGTATTTACCTTGCCAAAAATCACAATGAGGCTTATTCCCCTAACTTGGTACCGATAACCTAATTTTTGGGGTGAAGCTGATGGCCTATAGGATTATGTCGTTATTTATTTCACTTCTAAAGTCAACAATAGATGCTCAATAACTCAGAAGCGAGTTGGTAGTTACCTGTTTCACCACCAGGTGGCTCATTCAGGTCAGAAAGCATGGCGGGTATTGTAGTAGAAAATTCCTTTTAACTTAAATATTCATAATTTTCATATCACCCTTACAAATAGTTATGCAAAATACGTAAATCAAGTTCATTTCTACCCGCATCATTATTCATTTTGCCTTTCAACTCCTATAATCCCAGCTTGCAGGGAAGATAAAACATAGTAATGACTTGTCACATGACCTAAGTGGTGATTGGTACGTTTTATCTTCCCTGTGAGCAGGGATTCAGGACTTCCCAGTGACCATGAGCATCTAGAATACACATGGGGTATATAATAATATGGGCAGGATAAGATGGATCAGTTATCTTCATTATTTATGAAAATGAACTTACTATCGAGTTGCAGAAAAATTCTGATTGATATAGTGATAGTATCCAGGCTTGGTATAAGTTAAATTCTAATAAGTGTATGTATAACTCTTGATTGCATGTCACATAAGTGACAAAAACCCTCCAAACCTCTCCCAAATTAAAACCATTATTATTCCTCGGAAAAATTTTAACTATCTAGAATGTCCAGGCGATTGGTACTCGATTTTATGCATATTTCTGATTATGAAGGATAATACAAATTTTGTTAAAAGAGCAACATCAGAATGATATAAAGAGATGTTTTTTGTTTTTATTTTTCTTGCAACAGGAGTTATGGAAGTTACATCATCTGGTGTTGAGTTAACAAGTTCCGTTCTGTTCACCAAAATGATTAGTGTCATTTGAAATGAACCGAACCGGTTTATGATTTGGTTGAACAGTTAAGCTCTATCGTTGAGTCAATGTTGAAATTGCGATCCCTAAGCACAATATATACACTTTGCAATTACCATTTATGAGTCCCGTGGTCAAGGTGAAAAGAATACTTATTAAAATGAGTGAGCAATGAACTGACGGAGCTTTCGATGTGGGTTTGTCATCGGCGTCCATCGTGCGTCCCCTATCGCGACGTTCTATCTCATAGACCATGGCACCAGGCGTCCATGTTAACTCCTGGTCGTCGATTTCCCCTTCAGCATTGATCGATTCATCTTGTTCAAATCCCAACCCATCGGTTAGGAGGCTGCTTATATACAGACCGACCATACACCGGGTTTTCCCCCACTGGCCTGCTTTATCAATGGCTCCTTGCAATCCGAGCTGGCAGAAATCTCTGGTTTTTGCCTCGACAACGCTGGCTGTTGTCATATCGTTAGCATCGTTGGCGCCAATATCGTTTATTGTATAGATAAACGCGGAAACGGCATGGAAGACCATATCTTCTGGGATCTCTGGTTGATATATTTGTCCAATGGCGCATGGCTTGGGATAGCATTGGTAATCAGGAACTTTATAGATCAATTCTTCACGTATCAACACAAGGCATTGATCAGCGTTTGCGGTTCCGATGAAAGTGACGTTGACGCCATCCATAGTCTCCGTTAACGAGTCCCCGGTCAGCATACATGGGTTGTTTATGGAGGCGCCTGATGATCGATCATAGTCTCGAAATAAATTGTCCCTTATCTTCATAACTGCGAAATCTTGACCGTAATATAGATAACTATGGACATACAGAGGGTAGTATCGCCCTGCAACGTAAACCGGGAATTTATCTGCTAAAATATTACGTTCTGGTACGAATGCGATCTGCATCGAGGCCCCGCCCAACTCAACTATTCCAACAGTGTCGTTTGTAGTGCGGTCCTGTCCAAATAGCCCATTCAACTGATTTGCAGATATCCACGTAAAGGCCCCCTCTTCTTCCCCAGATAGAGTTCTGGCGTTCCCTCTTTTATAATCAAATGGGCAATAAGATTTGTTCATAAGCAAGTTGTCGATCTGCTGGTAAACGGAGAAAGCGTCTCCACCCGGGAGTAATCTCATGCCAGCCGTCGCCATAATATAAAATGGTGTGTTTGCTCGTTTTTCGGATGGAACATTTTCTTTACAAGCATCCAGAAGTTCATCGATGTGGTTTCTTAGACCAGCGGCATCGCTGGCATACGCGCTCAGTCCTGGACGACTTTTCTTGTTTGCAACTTCCGTCAGTTGAAGAATCTGATTAAGTGAGGTTCTTTCTGGCCATGTGTAAATTCTCGCCCGACTTCCACTACTCCCAGCGTCAACGATAACGCCATACTCTGCAGCGAGACATATCTGAGTCGTAATGATTGCGACTAATACGAGAACAACTTCACGAACAGGCATCTTGATAAACTGATACATGTCGTATACTGCTCAAGCTTGAAACTTTATAACATATACATGTACCATGTAACCTTTAAGTCTCTCAGTCAAGCTTAAATGGCTTAGGAAAAGCTAATACCGTAACAAAATATAATATACTTATTATGTAAGGCGAACTCATGCTGTGAATGGAATGAAAATTGCGTTTCTCTACCCCAGGGCTGAGTAATATTGTCATAAACTATTTTAAATTCACGTGTTCATTTATTTATTTATATTTCATCTATTGTTTTCAGTTTAAAGTCACGCAGGCCCGTAGCCAGAATTTCCCAAGGGGGGGGGGGGGGGGGTTCACTTTTCCAAAAAATTCTAGGGGGGTTTACTTTGGCAAATTTGGCCAAAAATCACTCAAAAAATAGTCAGAATGGTGAAAAACTGCATGATTTTGAAAGAAATTTTGGCCAGGGGGGGGGGTCGCCCGAACCCCCCGAACCCCCTGGCTACGGGCCTGCCACGTCTACTTATATAACTGGATACAACAGTTCAATGTACAATTTGTCATTTTAAACATTTATTTTATTCATTATATTAGGCCTGCATTTTGGTTTCAGGCAGTGTTGCCTTAAATATGAACCCGTGTGAATGTTAAGCTACAATCAAAACTTAAGGCCAGGGTGCACTTTGGATTTTTTTGCAATTTTGAAAAGTAAACCACTGGATGTTCTAGTTATTCAAACATTCTGAATAATTATCAACCCTCAATGTATAGTCTAGGTACACTAATCTTTTGTGCAAGAATGAAAGATGTAAATGATGTGCGCCGGAATGAGTTATGTTTATCTGAAAATAGCACATGGTCATGCAATTTCATCAAAGTGCACCCTTACCTTAACCATTTTCCGACGTCAATATGAGAGGAAAATGTTAAGTAAGAGCGGTTTCTAGGGGAAAACTGCAAATTACACACGCCCCGGGACCTACATGTATATCTTGAATCGTATCACTAAAATACAATTTCTAGTAAGGATTAGCACATTAGTAAAACCTGTCAAACTTGAAAACTATGTTATTGGTGTAAAAATACTGTTACTGAAGATTGCCATTTCATTGATGTATATAAATAAAATTATGGTGCCAAAAGGAGCCTATCGTCCTGAAAGGTATTACATAAAATTGAGCATATCGTCGTGAAAGGGTTAAACACCACGCTGAGGGCAATCATGGGCATTCAAGAGAAATTATAGAATATTAGCATAATACCATGTGCATCTCAATGGGTTTTTTAGTAAATCGTATTTAATGTTTTAATGAATGGGAAATACTTTTTTAATGATTGCAATCAGAAAACACATCCGGAGCTCACATTGTGCCACGCTTGACGAGCACACAAGAATCGATACACGGGAGAGTTAAAGCTGGCAATATTTTTCACAACGCAAGCATGGACGGAATGAATCAGTTGTTGGCACACTTGGCCGAATCCTACGATTTCAGGTGGTCACTTTTTATCACACCATCGGTGGGATATAGTCGTCATACTGGTCGTGGTCGTGGTCGGGATCGTGGTCGTGATCGTGATCGTCCCGCTTTTTGTCATCGCCATTTCAGGAAAACTGCTCATCAGTTTTTCTACAAATTCGCAGAGATGTAGCATATGAAGTACTAGAGCTGATTAACTTTTGGGTGGCCATCTTGTTTTCTGGCGGCCATTTTGAAGGTTTTTCGAAAAATCTTGTCATCGCCATTTCAGGAAAAACGCTCATTGGATTTCCTTCAAATTTACACAAATGATAGAAGATAGCAAGTACTAGAGCTGATTAACTTTTGGGCGGCCATCTTGTTTTCTGGCAGCCATTTTGAAGATTTTTCGAAAAATCTTGTCATCGCCATTTCAGAAAATCCGCTCATCGGATTTCCTTCAAATTTACACACATGATAGAGGATATCAAGTACTAGAGCTGATTAACTTTTGGGCGGCCATCTTGTTTTCTGGTGGCCATTTTGAAGGTTTTTCGAAAAATCTTGTCATCGCCATTCCAGGAAAACCGCTCATCGGATTTCCTTCAAATTTACACAAATGATAGAGAATATCAAGTACTAGAGCTGATTAACTTTTGGGCGGCCATCTTGTTTTCTGGTGGCCATTTTGAAGGTTTTTTGAAAAATCTTGTCATCGCCGTTTCAGGAAAACCGCTCATCGGATTTCCTTCAAATTTACACACATGATAGAGGATATCAAGTACTAGAGCTGATTAACTTTGTGGCAGCCATCTTGTTTTCTGGTGGCCATTTGAAGTTTTTTCGAAAAAATCTTGTCATTGCCAATTTAGGAAAACCGCTCATCGGATTTCCTTCAAATTCGCACAGATGATAGAGGATATCAAGTACTAGAGCTGATTAACTTTTGGGCGGCCATCTTCTTTTCTGGTGGCCATTTTTAAGGTTTTTCGAAAAATCTTGTCATTGCCATTTCAGGAAAACTGCTCATCGGATTTCCTGTACATGATAGGGGATATCAAGTTCTAGAACTTATTAAATTTTGGGTGGCCATTTTGTTTTCTGGCGGCCATTTTGAAGGTTTTTCGATAAATCTTCTCATCGCCATTTCAAGAAAACCCCTCATCAGATTTGCTCCAAATTCCCACACATGATAGAGGATATCAAGAACTAGAGCTGATTAACTTTTGGGTGGCCATCTTGTTTTCTGGTGGCCATTTTGTAGTGTTTTTTTTTTGATAAATCTTGTCATCACCATTTTAGAAAAAAACGCTTATTGGATTTCCTTCAAATTCGCACACATGATACAGTCAAGTTCTACACCTATTTGATGGTGTGATCTCGTTCACGTCCTGTGCCTTGTTCTAATTTCCTAACAATAATGGCTGTAGTTAAAAGGAAAATATATATAATCTATTTTAAATTCAGTTTTTTTTCAGTTTTTTCTTTTTCTAAGAATGATATGAAATTTTTTAAAATTGTATCATTTAGAGCAATATATTTGGGCACATTTTCTGAAAAAGTCAAAAGATTCTGTTCAGTGACCTTTCCTGAGCACCTACTCTTAGCTATTTTTCAGTCACATTTTCAAAGCTGAAAAGGTTATTTCATCATGTTTATGGTCATTCTGACCATTTCCATTGTGTTCCCAGTTATGTAAATGATATGTGGAACTAGTTAAACTGACTGGAGGTCTAAAGAGAACTCTGTTATCTTGGTTCAAAAAATTTTCAAAATCCAGCATGGTTTTGACTTTTTTTTGTCATTTCCTGTTAACTTCCATAGCACCTTAACTTAACTATTATCAGTTTTAGTGGTTCAATTTTCATATCACCCTAACCCTACTATCACACCAAACTAGTTCTCACTACGTTCTCGAAAACGGGCTTGAACTGTGCACGAACGAATTTGACGTACTAAGAACCCACTAAGAACCGTTTGGGATCCGTTTACAAACTTCATGAAACTACTAGAACGAGTAGGTCCTCCAGAACTTAGAGCATGCTCAAAATTTTCTGGTGATCGTCAAAACGATGCCGAATCGGTTTTAAACTGTGTGCGAACGGAATGAACGTAGCTACAACGTTCTACGGTCTGTTTACGAACTTCATGGACTTTCCCGGACGGGGGATGTGATTTAGAATTTTGAATCGATTCAAAA